>PVJI01005451.1:0-96318 GCA_004026765.1 Micronycteris hirsuta
TAACAAACTAGAAATGATTAGAAGGCCCCCAAAAGAGAGCTAGTGAACGGGAAGCCAGTGGAGAAATCTGGGCCATTACGTGGGAAGACAAATAGCGCTGCATACCTCAAGTCTTGAAGGCTTACCGTAAGACCGCACTGTGCGTTCGTCCAGTCTTTGATCAAGCCCCTCCTCTGTGCCAGGCTCTTGCTAGTACATGAACTCGCTATTGTTTTTCATTGCTAGTTACAGAGACCCAAAATAAGAGAGGTTTAAAGAAGGTGTAGGGGGTATTTTTCTCTCACATAACAGGCAACCCAGAGGTAGGGAATCCACAACTGGAATGGTGAGTTCCTGATTTCATTAGAAAACTTCCTTCTATCTTTCTGCTTCATCATTCTTAGCATGCTCAAAATCACCCCATGGTCACAAGATGGCTGCTGCAATTCCAGCCATCACATTTAATTCCAGGTGGGGATGGCCAAAAAGTCGTACTTCCCAACGGAATCAACCTGTCAAGCAGCTTTAATGGAAGCTTTACCCAGTGTTGCTTATACCTCGTCAACCATCTCTACCTGTGAGAAAAATGGGAAAGGGAGGGTTGTACTGCAGTTCCCCAGAACAGAGAGGTTCGGTCAGTACGGAGGAAAGGAAATGAGGTTTTGGGAAGACAGCTGTCACAGCTGGGCTGCATGGCTCCGGCATGGATTATGACACAGCTCTGTATTCAAGGAGCTCTGGCTTCATGGAGAATAATTTCCTTCCAAACTGCTCAAAATAATAATTATGTCTTGAGACATAAACTTTCATCTCAATGAAGAGACTCCATAATTTAGGGCAGCGCTTTCCCAGAAGATTCTAGACTACAGAGGCTTTTGCTGAGTTTGTTTTAATTCCATGCGAATTACATTTCTGTCTATGAAAGCGGCTTGGGCCCTGCTCCCAACCACCAGCATTTATATTCCTCATAATTCCACGGGAGGAAATGGGAGAATGTTTTGCTAATAGCAAATGTTCACAGAATTTCTATCAGCACATTTCCCTGAAAGACAAAATGACAAGTAACCGCCTCTGCTGGATTTCTGCCCCGGGGAGAGGGGTGGGTTTCAAGGTTCCCTCTGTTTCTGGTTGGCCGGCGGTGCGGACTCCCCCTAAGCTCGGAATAGAAGGGCCAGCTTACACTCCTTCCTGAGCCAGAAGCAGGTGGGCTGAGCACTCCGCTGCTGGCATGCTTCCCCTCTGCCCTTCACTTATCCCACCTGCCCTCCGCCTGCTCAGGCGGAACCCACGGGCTCGGGGCAGGTGGGAGTGTTCTGACGGGTGGCCCTGAGAGGGTGGAGCCCCACAGATGGCTTCAGGGAGCCCGCAGGGGAAGCGGGGCTGGGGGCACAGGAGGAGCATGAACAAGGTCCAGTCAGATGCTCAAACAACCTTGAGAGTGAGTCACATATCAGTGCAGATGTGTCCAACCTAGTTGTCATCTATTCGCCATTTACTGAGAGAATTCCTTCTGCTGGGTGTCATACTGGGCTCTGGGCACACCAGGTCCCTGCCCTGTGGAGTGGGGAGGCGGAAGGAACAGGAGGGCACTGTGGGAGGTCAAGGAGTAGTCCCCAGGAGAGCTGAAGGGCACGGAAGGCTTCTCGCAAGAGGCGTGCCCAAACTGAGCTCCAAAGGACGGCCCAGGCAAGCAGAGACGGGCATAAGGCTGCTGTGGGCAATCTGAGCTGGGCCTAAGCTGCCGCCCACAGGGAGGGGGGCCGGGGGAGGCTGGGCAGGACTGGCCCAGCCTGGCCAGGAAAGGCGGTGGGGCCATGGGTATAGGGGGCCCTGTAAGGAGGGAGACACTTGAACTCCAAGGAACTCCAAGCAAGGAAGGGCCAAAGGGCAGCCTGGGAGCAGGACCAGTGGGCTGGGAAGCTGTCATTGTCACCTGGGCAGGTAAGGAGAGCCTGAACTCAGCCTTCGGGGCCCAGAAACGAAGGGGTGGACACGCAGGCGACTGAAGAGCTATTCTTGAGAAACACTGGAGAGTGATGGGTGTTGGGAGGAAAGCGGCCAGGTTTGGGGACTGTGAAGCTTTGTCCCAGCCCCACGTCCTGTTCGGTGGGCAAGACTCAGTGCGTCGGGCTTGTGTGGCCAGCTGATGGAGCCCTCCCTCCGACCTGCTGCGTGTGTGTGGATCTGGGCGTCAGGAGAGGCGGGGAAATGCAGCAGACCCCCCCTCCCCACACCGTGCAGCTGTGCCGCGCAGAGTTCTGAGGACGGCATGCGGTAGTCCCGCAGTGAACACTCGCGAGGTTCCCCTCGTGAGCATGAAGCGCTCAAAGCCTTAGAAAGGGGGTGCGTTATCACGGGGGTCTCTCATGACTTACAACAGGAGACCTCTGCGTCAAATGTATCATTTTGATACATTTCTTCAGAAACCCCGTTAGGTGAATACGAGAACCACCTCCGTTTGAGTTGTCATCAATCAGAGGTGGATGGTGACTTTTTCAACTTGACCCAGCCAATTAGTGACAAACACGGAACTGGGGTCCAAGTCTCCTGATGCCTGGGTCAGGGCCAGAGAGGGTTCACCCGGTGGTCAGTGCATGGGCTTTGCAGTCAGGCAGGTGGAGGCTTGAGTCCCAGCTCTACCACTTACGAACCTCTAGGCCGCTGCTCCGCCGCCCGTGAGTGAGGGGAGTGTCCACCTGCTCCCGGGGCCACTGTGAGACTTGAGTGAGATCACGTACAGCTGCTACGCTGACTTCACACTGTGCCTGACCCCTGGAGCCACCGATGACCGCTGCTGTTCGTGGTTAATCCAAGAGCCCGACACGAGGCCCCCAGTCCCTGGAACTGGAAGGTGGATTTCCATGGGGCTGTTTTTATTTACCCCTGGGATCAACGGGCTGAGTTCATCCTCCCTCCAGAGCCAAATGCAAACCAGGGTCGGGCCCACAGTGGGGTCTGGGGGAGAAGGGAAAACCCAGCCTGCTGGTGTGCCTGCCTCACACCTGTGCAACATCTGACACTCCCGGCAGACGCAGGCCAGGCTCCACGTGGACCTGCTGGGCTCAGCACTGAGCCCGCACTTCCAGCCCTGCCCTTCCTCCTCCCGCTGTGCGCCATTCTCCCCGCGCTGGAAGACAAACTCCCTGCAGTCAGGCCCAGGAGTGGAGAGGCCCTGGCCTGCCGGAAGCCCTGGTCTGAGGCAGGGGCACGGGCAGGGCAGGTAGCGAGGCGGGGGAGGCACGCCTGCGGGCTCTGCGCTCCGCAGCGCCAGGACCGGGAGAGCAGACGACCTGACTCAGCCCAGCATCCTCATCTGAGTCCCCGGTCACGTGTCCGTGGTCAGGACCACAGGGCCCAGTGAGGATGACGTTGCACCGTGAGTGACACAGGCAACAACCTCTCGGTGCCGTTTCTGGTGGGGCCCCCAAGGATGTCTTCAAATCTTGTTCGTGTGGTTGCTATGGACCAGACATCTTGTAGTTCTAAAGTTCAAATGTACCCTTTTCTTTTCAAAAGAAAGAAAAAAAAAAAAAAGAAAACTCAGCCACAATTCAAAGTAAACCGTTGCTATAAAAAGGAAAAAAAATAGTACTTAAATAAAACCATAGCCCAAACCAGAACATTTAAATATGACACCATTATATAAATATGCATACCCTGTCATAAAAATAGAGTGGTTTAGGTTTATGTAATTTTTTCCCATTATTTGTTCAGTGTCACTGAAAACCCACAAACACCATGCCGTGGTAAGTGAGCAGGGTTGACTCAACACGGGCCACACCTCTCCCCCGATCGCGGCACACGACTGTTAGCACGGAAGTGGGTCTCCGAGCTGCTTACGGCGTACGGCGTGTTGTGGCGGGAGCTACTCGGCGGCCCGTCTCCACCACCTAGTACAAGGTGTGCTTCCAAACCCAGGCGCAGCTGGAGGACGGAGGGCAGCCGGAGAGAGAGGGCGCCCAGGGGCCCACGGGGAGGGCTCCACACGGGACAGGGCGTGGGGAAGGCTGGGAGGACTGTGCCCGCCTCACAGCGGGGCTGTCCTGCACTCGCCCCAAGGAGAGGCCCCGAGGGCGGGGCAGCCGCAAGGTGTGGGGCGGGCTGGAGGGTGCAGTCCCGCTCCTGCTCCGTGCCACTCCGACCAGTTCCGTGGCACCCGAGTCTCTGAAATGAGGATGACGGCGTCACTCAAAGGTGTGGGGGGTGACTAAGTGAGGACACGCTCACACAGCTGGCAAGAAACCCGGGCAGTCACTGGGTCACCCAGGGAAGGGCTGGACGTGCTCAGCCCTGAGCAGTAACTTGTTTTTCTTTGTGAAAACAGAGAACTGAGGACAGGACTAAGAAGAGCCAGGAGCGGGAATGCACAGAAGACAGCGCCGTGTGGCGGTGGGCCTGCCCACGCCGCACCCACGGGGCCGCCCACTGCCTGGTTCCGGGCCCAGGGAGGCCCTGCCAGGGGAACGCACTGCAGCGCTGCTCCCTCCGTCTGGGCGTTTGCTCTGCTCCGACACCCTTCTCTCAGGGGTAACGGTGAGCACACCCCTCACTCATTAGCACCCCTGGAAAACATCTGCTTTTCTTCTTTCTGGTTGATATTTGGAAACAAATCGCCGAGTAGCTAATCTGCTGGTGTGTGTTGGCGGGGTGAGGACTGGGAGGGCAGGGAAGCGGCCAAGAGCAAGTGTGTGTAACGTCTCCCCGCCACCCGCGTCTCGTGGCCTGGGCCGGGACCGCTGGCGTAGGCCAGGCTTCCAGTGAGCGGTGGCTGTCACCGCTGTTAGGAGCCACTGAAAGGTCAGGGTGAGAGATGACAGGGAGGGACGTTGATGCCGACACAGTGCGAAATGTCTTTGGCGGCAGTGTGTGAAGGATGCCGGAGGGTTCTGGGAAAGGAGGGGCCACAGAGCATCCCAGGTGGGTCCGGGGGGCGGGTGACAGGGCAGGAGGCGGGGACGACCAGGCCCGCGACAAACGGAGAGGAGCCGTCCCGGTGAGGGAAAAGGGGGGAGAAGGTGCGGAGGCTGAGACACGGGCAAGTTTGTGGCACAGGAGCCAAGCAGAAAACTCAGGTGTGGCCTTCCCAGCCCCCGAAAGAGCCCACATCTGGGCCCCAGGCCTTGCTGTGTGAAGCCCTTTCTCCGTTCACGCAGAGCCCCCCCTCGGGCTGCCCCTCTGCGGCTGCTTGGCTAGGGCCCCATTCTGGCCGGAACGCATGTCGTCAGCAGCAGGGCAGACCCACAAGTGACAGCAAATCCCCAAAGCAATCCTGAGAGAGACCGAAGCTTGCGGCATCACACGTCCTGACTTCAGACTACATTACAAAGCTACAGTAATCAAAACAACATGGCGCCGGCATAAAGCAAGACACCTAGCTCAATGGAACAGAAGAGCCCAGAGATAAACCCACGCATACACAGCCAGCTCATATTTAAGAGGGAGCCAAGAGCACTCAACGAAGACAGGACAGTCTGTTCGACGCAAGGTACTGGGAAAACTGGAGATCCACATGCAAACACGGAAACTGCGCCCCGTGTCTCTCTGACTGGGCCCCCCGGCACCAGGAGCACTGCAGCCCAGGACAGCTCCCGGGAGTGAGAGGCGGCCCCGCCTGGCCCCGCCCCTCACCCAGGCAGCGGCAGCAGCACTATCACAGTTGCCAAAGAATTCTCTTGAGACAAGCAAAGAAATTTTCCAACCTGTGATTAAATGTTCTTTTCCCAAATGTGGGGGGGAAATTACACGAGGATTTATGAAGTAAATTAAGTTACTTAAAAAAAAAAAAAAAATTCCGCCCTGGCTGGTGTAGCTCAGTGGATTGAGCGCGGGCTGGGAACCAGAAGGTCCCGGTTCGATTCCCAGTCGGGGCACATGCCTGGGTTGCGGGCCAGGTCCCCAGTGAGGGACCATGTGAGAGGCAACCGTACATTGTTCTTTCTCTCCCTCTCTGTCTCCCTCCCTTCCCCTCTCTCTAAAATAAATAAATAAAATCTTAAAAAAAAATCCCTTCAAGCACTTGTTTTTGTCTTTGCAGGTACAAAAAAAAAAGACTGCAGTCACTTGAATTCAATTCTGCTCTTCTGAAGAGGAAAACAGAGAACGTTTTAGGATAACCATCCAGTTTTTAATCCCAGTTCACTTCAGAAGGCTAACCTGAGGTTCAGAGTTGAAATAAGATTCCATTGGCTACACATTTCGTGAGAGACAAAGACTGAACCAGACCCCAGGTGGGCCTGACTCCAGAGCCCGCGGTCCTGGAGCTACTGAAGTCCGTCACGACACCAGAACCAGCCCAAGGCCGCTGTCCCAGTCCTCGGTTTCACCCAAGTGAGGCAGGACGCGTGAAGCGCCCGAAGAAGGAACACCTGAGGGTATCCCCCCTTCGCCTCCAGTTGTCTGACCCGCTTTCCAGGCGCTCCCTCCTGTCGAAGGGCCCCTGTAGAAGCTGTGGTCTGTGTCCCCTGGACACAGGCGAAGTGTCCCCTGTCACCAGGCTTCCTACGCGCCTCTCCGACCTGTGAGACCCCAGCCACGCGGTTGCTGTGGGGAGGGCTGAAGCCGTCCCCGCTACACGACAGAAATTTAAAGAAAATAATGTGAGACCTTCACAGACAATTGCCCATTTACCACCACAAATGGTAGCATCACAAAGATGAATACGTAACATTTCAGAACTTGGGGAAACGGCCCAGGAGTGACCCATGCTAGGAATGGGAGCGATTTGGCTGATGCATGGCCATCCTGTGATCCAGCAGAGGGAAAAAACCAGAGTTTCTCATTACCCGGCCACAATCCTGTATTTTGATGTAAAAAAGAGGAAATAGCTGAACTCTCTTCTAGTCACAGACAGGCCAAGGAGGCAAGCCTTGTCTGCCCAGCCCCGGCTGAGCCCGCACTGGCCACTGGCCACTGGCCCCGGCTTTCCCGCTGCCGCCCCTCGGATGAACCTCCCGCCGCCCCCAGTGGCCCCACCCTCTGCCCGTTTGGCAGGCGCACTGGCAGTAATTTCCTCCTCAAAACGTTTTCACCCTCTTCGGTGTCTTCCTCACACAAATCTGTCAGGGATGGAGGCACTGTGGTCACGGAGCTCAAGTGACAACACATTTACTCAGCACTCAACCAAGTCGCAGCTCACCGCCATCCACGCCCCGTTACTCTGTGCTTCCCAAGGCTCGGAGGCAGCCTCTGGGCGTCACCTCTGGCCCGAAGGTCGGCCAACACCTCCTCTGCTCCTGGGCCGTAACGGCAGCAGAGTTGAGCTTTAGTCCGAAGATTTTTAGGACACGAAAAACTTACCGTCTCAAAAATTTGTCCGAGGCCTCAGCACAAGCCAGTCTGGCATGAAAGGATGCTCGCTTCCCAAGAACGGCATTTCCGCTTGGGAAACGCTTAGCGGTGCCTCAGTTTCCTTAGCCATCCCTGCAGGTGCACAAGGCGAAGAGGACGTCTCCACTGCCTGGAAGGGGCCGACTTTACGGCACTTCCTGTCTCGTAGTACAGAACAGCGGCCGCAGCTGACAACACCCACGGAAACGCGCGCCCCGGATCCCAGCCTGTGGTTTTACCAGTCATTCATTTTATTTTCGGGCTGTGCGGACGGGAGAAGGAGACTGGACAGCAAGAAGGAAAAGGAGAAGAAATGCAGGGAGGGGAGGGATCCTCTTGTGCTGGGGGTGGCTTGCCTCCCAGAACCACTGACGCCTGATGTATTGTTAATTTGGCTTTTCTCCTAGCTCAACGACAAAATATTATTTAAAAAATCAGTGTATCAGGAATATTAACATACGTAGTTGTGATATTTCCTCCTGCCACAGCCTAACGGAGCAAGTTCCATCTGCAGCCACGCTTCCCCTCCCCTTCCATGGGAGAGCCCGGGTCCCCCCGGGGGGCCTGAGCTTGTCCGACAAAGCAAGGTTCTATCTCGAAGAGGCTGAACACTCACAGGAGGGCAGGCCGATGTACTTAACTCATTCGGAAGAGAGAGGAAAACTGCTTCTAGGGGAAAAGAGAGATTTGAAAGAGGGGGATGAGAACGAGGAAGTTAAAGCCCAAGGAGACCGGATCTGGGGCCAGCTTTTCCTTAGCTCCGAGGCGAGGAACTGCGGGGAAAACAGGCACCTCACTCAGGGCGGCCGCAGACACGGGAACCGTGATGAGCAAAGGTGACAGGAAAGAGGACTGTGCCTTTGAGGTCTTCCTTTGACAGTCTTGTGAGGGCATCCAGGAACTTGGTCCCTGCCCCTCATGGTGCTCATTTATTCTTCAAGACCCTCATCAAACATTAAAATGACCTCCTGGGTCCCTGAATTAGAAGTGATCATGCATTCAACCATTCTACTTAATTCTTGTAAACATGTGAGAAAACAGCTAGAGCTGAAGAGATAAGCGGTCTCCTACCCTTGCACGGCTGGCTACCATTTACTGAGCACCTACTGTGTGCTGGGAACCGCGCTAAGAGGGCAAGGCCGGTACGGCTCCTAGATCGCAGAGGAAACCAGAAGAAACCCAGGCAGGGGCTCACCAACAGCTGCTACTCACTGAACGAGCTGACGCAGAATCTGGGGGAGCTTCCATCAGTATGCTTTTATCTGTGGCGCCATGTGCTGCTCACCCCAGGAGACCCAGCTCATGCAGCTTCTTCTGGAGCGCAGAGGAGACACCCTTAACAGTCATGGCCTTAGGACCCAGGGAGGGAGGAGGGTGGTGTGTCCAGACAGGAAGAGGAAATGGAGGTCCTGCTGTTTCCTCTTGCCGGACCATGGAAGGAAGGGACGCAGAGCAGGAGAAACAATGGGTCAGACTTGTGTGTCATGGCTCCCCGTCCTGCCCGACCCCAGGGGTGGGGGTGGGCGTTAACAGGGGTTTGAGGGGAAACCCAAAGCGGTGGTGGGGTGCTTATGCTTGGCCTCCGGGCTAGGACTCTGAGAACAGACTTCCCTGCGGCAAGCCCTTCACTTTGACACGAACCAACCGCACAGAACGGAAGTTGAGAGGTGGAGAGAAGGCCTGCGGTAAAGCGCCCAGCCTTCCTTGGCCCGGAAGGGACCAGAGAACCAGATGATGGAAGCCAGGGGTGAGCCCCAGGGGTCGGCCACGCAGAGTGGTGAGGTGACGTCACCCTGAAGGCCACAGGGACCAGGCGGAAGGTGTGTCTGACCCTCAGAAGGCACCACAAGGAGCTGTGGTAGGGGCAACTGAGCAAGGGAGAACAACAGCCCCAACCAAACTGAGAAAACAAACTTCACGTTAATCTCCAGGCCTGGGAGAAGTGGCCCGTGGAGCAGGGTCCCTGCCTCTACCTTCCTCTCCCGGTCCAGCCTCTCCTCCGCTCCTTCCACAGCAGCCACACTGGCCTCCGCGGTGTGCTCACACCGAGGTGCAGCCATCCTTGTAGCCACAGGGCCTTTGCACATCCCTTCTCTCCACCACTCAACCTCAGCTTCCTGGCTCCATCCCCTTCTCTTCCTTACTTCCTCTAATAACATTTGCTACTTTATTTGGTTGTCCTTTTACATTTATCTTTTTGGTTGACACCCGCGTCCCTGAAAAGATTGCAGCTCCACGGATGCAGGGATTGTGTCCATTTTCACTCATGACTGTGTGCCCAGCGCCCAGCAGACACGGGCAAATTACACACCCTCCAACACTAATTGCTGAATGACTGGATCAGCAAACAGCTGAATGAATGAATTCAGATTTCCCCAGTGGTCTTCCAGATGTCTTCTACACTCCGTTTCCTGGGTCCAAAATCCAATCCCCAATCCAAGTCCTCACACAGGGCAGCGTGTTTGGATTTCATCTTGCATGTTTTAATTCAGACCACATGTTTACCCACGTGGGACCCAGAGAGAACCAGACACCTCCCGTTTGCATTTCGGGAACCTCTGTCCTTTTTCCAAACGGCCTGGCACTGGACGGCGTGCGAGTCCAGGAATGGACGGCCGCAGGGCCCAGATCTGCGCTGACGGGGCTCCGCAGACGTCCCACAGGCCAGGGCAGCCGCAAGAAGAGGCGACGCGCGAGCCGCACCCCAGAGGAGGAGGGAGACGAGCGGTAAGGAAAGTGTTTTCTTTTTCCAAACCTTGCCAAGCCTGCCTGGGAAATCTCGCCCCTGCCCCTGACGGCACCGCCCTCAGGCAAAGCCAGGGAAGCAACTTTGAGGGAGGTCAACCCTTGAAAAGCCATCCACTTGGGGGCACAAAGCATTTTCTCTGGTTTACAGCTCTACTGCGGCCATCTGAGGCCGGCCAGAGAGGTGACCAACAGGCACTGTCCCCAGAGTGTTTGGGGGCGGAGCTGGGGGTTCTACAGAGACTTGGAAGTGCCAGTAATATTTTAACTCTTGATAGGAATTTTGTGGTTTTCACATTGTCTTGGGACAGGAGAACCGTGGTTCACAGTCCCCCAGGTACCTAGCTACTGAACTGTCCTTCAGGTAACTCTCTGGTTTCCTGAGGGCCCACAGCCTTCCCTGCCCCACCCTGGGCTTTCCTGCCTCCACAGTGAGGGAAAGACGCTGGAGAGTTCACCCCAAGAAGAGGCTCCCTGACCTTCCCTGCAGCAATGGGGTCTGGACAGACTGGGACATACAGGACACCTCCCAGAGCAGCTGGGGAACTGGGCACACACATCCTAATTGGCTGCCGGAGCCCGACTCACCGGCCACGCTCACACCTCTGCCCTCCAGTGCAGCCTGGGCCCTGGACGCCACCCAGCACTCTCCACACCCACCAGGCCAGGGTGCCAGTCCCCAACAGGGAACAGGGGACTCGAACAGGGTGGGAAAGCCTCCTGCGCCCCCTCTCCCTCTGGCCCCATCCAGTCTGGAAAATTCTTTGTTGGGGACCTGTCCTGTGAGCTATAGGATGCTGCAGCAGCACCCGGCCACCACCCACGAGATTCCAAGTAGTGCCACCGGACGTTGCCAAATGTCCTCTGAGGGCGAAATCATGTCCAGATGAGAAGTTCTGTTTCAGGTCTTAATCAAGGGGTTTGTTTAAAAGGCCAGAAAGTTCTAGAACTGTGTATACTGGCTAAGTGCTCCATGGTGTCAGGACAACCTCACGCCAGGCATCCCAGGGCTTCCAGCAGTGCCCCGTTCCCCCGTGCCTCATGTCCCTGTGCACTGAGGAAGTGGCTCGTGGTGGGGAGGAGGTGACGCTGTCCCTGAGAGGGGACTGACGGGCACTTCCGCCGGCACTGCTGGCCCGTGAGTCATTTCCAGTGACCCACGCCGCACCCCCACTCCTTCCACTCTTCCTCCCTCTCACACCGCATCCCACGGCCCCGGCCCAGGCTTCTGGCTGCATCCGCCCAAGCCTGACCTCACGCCCAACAGCTTCTCCGGCCACAGCTAGAACGGCCGTGGGTTGCAAGGTTTGACCAAACATCTTCCTACGTGGTAGAAGAGGACAGCTCTAGTCGCAACCCATAGGGAGGCGAGGCCCACGGCCAGGCTGTGCACGCGGGGGACCGCCCGGCCCACTCCGGATGCTGGTGTTCACGCCGCCGGCCATCTCTCGTCACACCCGTGGCTGGAGCTCGAGGAGAGCACATCTCAACTGACAACAGCGAGGGTCAGCCCCCGGGATGCCCACAGGGACCTTCCTTGACAGAAGGATCTAGCGAATGAGACACTCTGGGTCTCTCTGATTAATAATTTAATTTACAGAAGCCAGTGTCTGTGTGAGGCTGAGCCGGTTCCTCTACCGCACAGCGCCTCGGTTTTCTCATGCACCGGAAGGGCAATCCAGCAGCGGTGGGAGTGGTGACGGCGCTGAGCCTTACAAAGTGCTGGGAAATGCAGTCTGGTGCGTGGTAGGAGCTCAAAAACTATTTATGTAGTTTTGTAGATTAGGTTTTTTTTTAAATTTTAATTTTTTTAATTGTTCAAGTACAATTTTTTGCCTTTCCCCCCAGTAGGTTGGTTTTTAGAAAACATTCCAATACAGCTTGGATTTCTGTGTCATTAAGTAAAGATCTTGCTCCAACTCTTTAATCGCTGTTAAACACACCACAGTTTAATGAAGCGATTCTTCACGGACGGAGACTGGAGTTCTTCCTTTGGGGACTGTCACACGCAGCCTTGTTTGTGCACTATGTGCACACCTCGTGAATGTCTCTGGAGTCTATGACCGATTTACATTTTAACGCACTGCCAAAGTGAGCAGGGTCAGTTCCCAAAGTTGCTCCTCTGTGTCCCAGTCAACGACAGAAAATGTCCAGTTCCCCTCAAGCTCACTGGCATCATGTCCAGTTATCAGGTCACGAGCTGCCGCGGCCTCCGGATACACTCGGTGGAAATGCAGCCCCCGCTCCCAGCATGGAATGGCAGTGAGGGGCTCCTCAGGAGGGGCTGTGGGTGTGACAGAGAGGGGGACCGAGCTCTTTGTAGGGGGCTCAGAAAACTCTGCGTGGGAAACAGAGGAAGAAGGCAGCAAACACAAAGGGCTGAGAGAGTAACTGGAGTAATCATTTGAGTCCAGTTAGTGAGGGCCATTTGAACCCGTCGCAGGCTAGGCCTCAGGGACACTTGTCTGGTCTCATGGAGATCATGGTGCCGAGGAGCTGGTTCACTCAAAACCCCATAAAACCCCAGGAATCAGGGGCCCACCGCTTTGAGCCCAGGTGCAGGCAGTGACGCAGTGGCAGCTGCAAGGGGAGGGAGCCGTGGCCCACAGGACAGAGCCCAGAGGAAGTGGCCTGACCTTCTGCCACGGTGTCCGGCAGAGCGGAGCTGCTGCAGGTCCCACATCAGCAGGGCCAGGCGCACAGTGGTACCTTCGGGCTGGGTGACTCCGGGGACATCAGTAAGACTCCTTGCATATCGCTTATGAAATATTAACCTTTTCTGGGGAAGGGAATTAGGGCTCACAGAGAGCGGGTCAGGGAGCGTCTACAGAGGAACACGTGACCAGTCAGCATGGCGGCCTCTGTATCCAAGTCCATTCCAAGTGCTAGATCCTGCTTACTGCGCAAGGTCGAAGGGGAGGTGGTGACAACCTAAAACACTTCGAAGCCTCTGACAACAGCCAAGTGAATTCACCTCTAATTGACATTCCCAAAAGCGAAGCTGTTTTAATGAAAGAAATGTCTTTGGAAAGGGTAGCACGGAAAATGAAAAAAGTGTGTACTTTCAATGAGCTCATGCGAAACACCTAACAGAATCTCCCAACCCGAATTTTCCTAGAAATCTTAAACAAAAGAAAAGATAAAAGAAGAGTCAACATTTATAACTAGACATCTCATAAGGTCACTTCCTTTTTTTTTCTCTTCCCAATTAGACAAATAAGAAACATCTACGTCTGATGTTCAAACGACTGTCTGCAGTTTGATGCACTCCGCTCCCCTTAAAAGGGCGTCTCTAAGCACCTCAGATCTTTGAGCTGGTCCCTCCCTCTCTTGCTCCTCCGGGATCTGGGAGACAAAGCACTCGTTCCTCCATCTGCCAGCATGCTGACAAGAACGAACACTGTATAGACGCTCTTTTTCAAATTAACTTCTGGCTTAGTTCTTTTTTGACTTTTAGACCACAATCTTAAAATAAGTGTATGCACTGGGAAACACTTCAGAATCTCTTTATCTACTATCCAAGATGGAAGAAAGTTAATTATACAAACGACGCATAATTTTACTTAAAATTACACCCAAGATGCATAGTGTGAATTGTCCTGTGTAAATCATGAAGCAGTTAATAAAAATCGCAAGAAATGTAAAGTATAACTTTAAATAAACGTCAATGAAAACCTCAACAGTGGCAGTTCTCAAACCTGAGTGTTCATCAGCACTGCCAGGCGGCTGAAGGCGGGGCCCGGCCCGGAGTTTGATTCAGGTCCGAGGCACGGCCGCATCGGCCCTCCCACCAGCTCCCAGCTGATGCTGCCCGCCTGGGTCCCGCACTTTGAGGACCCCTGCTCTAACACAGGTCTATCCTATTGAGACCGCTCTCGCCAGAGAGGAAGTCTGGCATCCCAGAGGCCCTGGAACGAAAGCCACCTAGGAGACCTGTCTTCTCCAGGTCGTTCCTACTTACACCTATGCAGTCTTAGCTTAACCAATACCCTTCCGCCAGGACTTGCCGAGCATCTGCTATACGCAAGGCACGTACAAACCGTTTCTACCCTCAAGCAGCTAAGTCAGAGGGGCCAGCAGATCTGTCCACAAACCACAAGCACACTCACCAGAACATCCTGGGTGCCATCAGACAGACAAATGAAACCACAGGCCTCAGAAGAAGCTCACTTCTCAGGCTTGCCGAACAGCGATGGCACTGGGCACAGGCTCAGAGGTGGAAAGGAGACTGGACAAACCGGCCCCTCCTCGACGTTCAGCTCTGCTTTCATGCACTAGCTTATTGCTCCGTGAGACGGAGCCCGGTGAGACCGGGATGGCCCCAGCAGCCCCAGGTTCACAGCTGCCCAACTAGTGAACCAAAGCAAAGACGCTGACAGTCACCGGCGCCTCTTGAGTCACATGTCCATTCCAGCAAGGCAGGGACTTGAACACACTGCCGGTCCCAGCCTGGCTCAAACCTGCTCAGACCTCACGGACTTAGAGATGAGGTCGTTTCCCAAAAGCAAAGCAGGGTGCTATTTCCAGAAGGCCTTCCCTATGGAAACTGTCTGCAAAAAACTCAGTGCTGTCAGGAGGAGGAGCCCAAAGCTGGGATCCAACAGGTGACTACCAGGGCAGGCGCCAATCTAACAAAAACACCCCTACCTACCTGTCAGGTCCTTTGCCAACGGATTTGGGACAAGCTGGCTTCCGTCCGCAGAGTCTGGTCTAGGGCGGTGCCCTGTTCCTGTCCCCTCTGCCTACAGCTTCTCTTCTTTACAGCAGCAGCAGCCCTGCAAGGGGAACCACTCGGCTCAGGGGCTGCGGTGGCCACTGCGGTGGTGGCTCCTCCAGCCCAGGCCTAGAAGGCCAGTGGCTCTGTCGCCTCCAAGTGTGTAATCGCGGAGGGTCAGCTCAGCCACCGTGCCGACTCCCCCCAGCAGCCTTGGACTCCACTGTCGCCTTCCTAGAAGGCTCCGGGTCTTCCCTGTCCCTTGTGGGTCCCTTCCCTGTGCTGCGTGCTCACTGGACAGAGGCAGAGCTACAGCTGCTCATCAAGTTCCTGCTGAGCCCAATTTTGCGGGCACCGGCTGAGCTGCTGCCCCACAAGGCGGCTCCCCTGAGAAGCCCGTTCCGAGGCTGCAGCAGCAGCAGCACTTGCTGCCTCTCCAGGAACGGCGTTCCCCTGGGCGCTCCTGCTGTGTGGACAGGGGAAGGAATGGGCACAGCGCCCGAGGAATCTGAGCAGCTGGAGGGCTGGCTGAGAGGAAGCCCGGGCTCTGCCAGTGAAGGCAACAGGCCTGGCAGAAATGGCCCCAGTGGACTTCCTGGCCCTGATTTCATGACTGAGGGTCACATGATACTCTCTACATATGCACAGACAGTCTACCTATCTACCTACCTGCCTGTCTGTCTCCACATACTATGGTCTGAATAGGGCCCTAACAGGAGATGGACATCTCCCCTCAGGTCTGTGGAAACTGACCCAGGCAGCAGGCCCTTCCCAGCCCCCGCCTTGGTCCACCTGTGCTCTGGGGCTGGCTGGGAAAAAGCAGTACACTGAGGCTGCCTTTGCCTGTCCCCTGAGCAGGACAGCTGCCTCTGGACGTCAGTGCAAACGACCCTCCAGGAGCAAGGGATGGGGTCTGGTGGCCTCCTCAGCACAGCTTTACCCGCCGCCCCTGAGGCCCATCTGCCAATGACCGCACGATGCCGCTGTGAGAACGGGAGCCTGGCCTCCCCACGCTGGCACTGAGGGCTTCTCGGCTCGCCTCCCCTGGATCCCACACACTGTGGTTGGGGTCAGGGCACGGCAAGAGGGCGTGGAGTGAAGACAGTCTCAGTGACTGGGGTCCCGCTCCAAACGACACAACAGGGCAGGCTACTCACATGGCAGATTAGCCACCTCCCTTGGCCTGCCTCCTCGTGGTCATTTTACTGCTCACTACTGTCTCTCCTAAACGAGGAGAAGGAAGAGAGGCAGTCTGTCAGCTTGACACGCCACCCCCCCCACACCAGCACATCTGGCCGGACAGAACCGCCGGGAGGGCGCCCGCTCCTTCTGGGCCCTGCTTCTTGTCTGGACTGCACACAGCGTTTGCTGATGAAGGGGAGAGACTAAGAATACTCTCGGCAGCACATCTGGCGCTCTGAAGGACGCTCCTCACAGATGCTCTAAATCGATGTGCTGGCTTTTCGCATGTGATCAAAGTTTTCAGATAAACTAGCACATGGCAGAACATTCCTCAGTCAATCCAGACATCGGTACCTGTATACTTAGACAGACAGTGAGCTACGCAGCCACACTGTCCCCAAGGTCCGGGTCAGGCTCAGCTAACCGGGGATGCCAGGGCTCTAGAGATTAAAGGTTAGATCTCCGCAACTAGTATTAAGAATCAACTGGTTTATTGAAAAAACCCATTAAAAACATTTCAAAAACAATGAAATGTCTGTTCTGATCATGTTATGCGTTTTGAAAAAGAATCCTTTTTATAAGCGGCTATAAAATTTATTAGTGCAGCATCAAAAATTACAAAATTTTTTTTTGACTGAATTGCATTTACTCCTTATATGGGGCTCTCCCTGAATGAGGCAACTGAGGTTTCAGAAAAAGATTTACAATAAAGGCAATAACCTGGTCACATTAGCTAATTTCCCTTTACTACGTCTGAGAGGAAACAGCCCCTCTTCTTAAAAAAAAAAAAAAAAAGGGCACCGGGCCGTAGCTCTCATTAACACTCACACACGAGCGGTGCGGTTTACGAGGGAACGTAAAAACCGGCTACATGCTGACGGATGAACCTCCTGTTGTTTCCCAGGCACATAAACCAGAAGACGGATCAGCGAGCACAGCGACCTGGCCGAACACATTATAGAGGTCGCTGGCCCCTGGAGCGTGCGGTCTCTCCAGAGGACGCTGAGTGCGGGACTGGACGCTGCGTTTCCCACGTAAGGGGAGTGGGACCCAGACGAGAGCCAGAGACGCGGCGGCTCAGTGCAGAGGACGCTGCCCATCACAGTCCCGCACTTACCTTACTGTGGCGGTTTGCACACGGAGGGGAGATAAATCACCACCTCCGTACTCACAATAATGTCTTCCTTGTATCAGAATCAATTAAAAACCACTTAGGAAACGTGTTCTCTAATGTCCCCTCCCTTTCAAGTACTTGTATGGTCGATTTTACTGACAGTGAATGCACAGAGATGATGCAGCAGAAATGAGTTTTCCAAGATCAAGCCCTGGGGGAATCCTTCTTAATTTATTAGAAACAAAGAATCCACCACTAGTAGTTACTTATTTTTGCTGAGGGTTCTCTGCTTTTCTGCATGTTCCACAATCTTTTCTTCCACATAGAGACCCTTCCGCTTTCGCACCGCGTTCATATACTTCCGGGCCTGGTTCTCCGAATCCGCCTTTTCCCCGAAGTGCAGGTACTCCTCCTCGGTGGTCGGCACCCAGAAGGGGTCACTGGGAATGATCTTGTAAAAGAAGGCAACAGAATGTGCTGGGTTAGGCAGGTACACTTTCATTTCCAGCGCCGAATCATGCACTGTTTGCTAAAGAACAGGAGTGGAGCCATGAGCGGTCACGTGTGGAGGGATGATAATGAACATGAGGGAAACAGGAGGATGGGACGAACGGAAGCAGACCCGACAGAACTTGAAACATGTGTGATTCTTTCCTTGTGGAGACATTACATACCACTAAGGAGGAAAGAAACCTATTCATTTTGAATAACATAAAAGTCCTCCTTTCAGTACAATATATCTGGGTTTCAGCATCTTTCATTAAACTGCCTCTGTGCCCAGCAAAGGCTAACACACTGAACCCATTCTCGTCTACTCTAAGCTTCACTCCAAACTTCAGCGGGCGCCTGGGGAGTGGGACCGGGCGGACTGCACCCCCTCCCTGGACCACAGGTAACACAGCAGCCTCCTCTCCCCTCTGCCCCGGGCCCAGGCCCGTTCACTACTCTGCTGGGGAGGAGGACACGTCTAGGGGAAGGCATGTTGAGAACAGTCTCTCTCTGAGGCTACTCTTGAGGGGAAGGGAGAAGGGCAGAGCTTGGGGAAGGAAAAGCAGTTAAGAAAGCATGAGTCTGGAAGTCAGCCTGGACAGGGGGCTTAGCCCCCTGAGGTGACAAGCACCCAAGTCCTAAAGTTCCAGGAGGAGGTGAACCTGAACTTGGACACAAACTGTCCTGAGGTCTGTCACCAAGGGAGTGACTTCCAGGACAGGAGAGAAGATGGTGCACCTGCAGAACACTCCCTGCACCCTGCTAGGAGAGGAACACCACGGAGGGCTCTGTTCAGGGAGGGAAAGCTCCATGAGACCCTCCGCTCAGCCTCTTCCCCAGTTCCCCACGGGAGTCTGATTGGTGAGTGGGAGTGGAGAAGACAGACTTGGGTAGCCTGGCCTCTCCTCCTACTGCAAGCAAGTTGTCCACAGGAAGCACACAGCCGGCTCCGTCCTCTGCCACTCTGCTGAAGGGGCAGACTGACAAGGTCCTCCTAACACAAAGGTCGTCCCGAGTGCTTTCCCATAGCACCCGCCATCTGTAGGCTCCGCCTGAGGCCCAGGAGGTCAGCCTGCCCAATGGGACCCGGCTGGCTGGTGCTGTAGATGCCTGTTCAGAACGAGACCCCCCTCTGGTCCCTCCACCAGGCTCCTACGCCCTCCTCTCCTGTCTCCACGGGCCTTTGCTGTGGCTTTGCTGCAGGAAGATACAAATGACTATTTTTCTTTGACAGTAGGCATCCTTAGTGTATAGTCAGGAGATGTATGTTAAATGAATAATTGGCTACATACCTGCCTTGGTTACAGAAAGCTCTGCCTATTATTAAAAATGGGCGTTCTCGCCCTGGCTGGTGTAGCTCAGTGGATTGAGTGCAGGCTGGGAACCAAAGGGTCCCAGTTCAATTCCCAGTCAGGGCACATGCCTGGGATGTGGGCCAGGTCCCCAGTGAGGGCCATGTGAGAGGCAACCATACATTGCTGTTTCTCTCTCTCTCTTTCTCCCTCCCTTCCCCTCTCTCTAAAAAGAAATAAAATCTTAAAAATAAATAAAATATTTTAAAAAAATGGGTGTTCTCTCCCCTTCTTCCTGAGTGCCTGGTACCCACACCAGCAGACAGACTGTACACCTCTGAGAACAGTCAACAAGGCGGCAGAGCGGAGGGTGGTACCGCTCATCCAGCTGGCCCGGCACCCTGCTCCGGGGACGTGCGGGAGCTGAGGGGCTGGCAGAGCCTGGGGGCAGGACAAAGGCGGCCGTGGTGGGGCTGCTGTGGCTGGAGATAGGCGGTTGGTGTGAGGATCCCGAAGCAGGAAGGGGCTGCCCTAGTGCCGGTAGGACTGGACCAGACAGGTCACTTGATGGTGAAGACCGGTGAGGCTCTGGGGGGCGCCGTGCGGGGCTGAGGCCCTCTCGTCCTCCCCACCAGGCAGGCACAGAAGCTCTCTCCTCCGAGAATGGGAGGGAGAGGAGGAAAGTGAGTGGGACAGTCACCTGGGCAGCCGTCCATAAAGACAGTCCGTCCTCTAACAGACCAGCTTGAAGCTGGTCACTGGCACCCTCCCTGACCAGCTGGCCAACAGACTCGGCACAGAATATAAAGCAACTACGTTTTCTTAGCATGTCTGAGTGGCAGTGGTGAATAAATTTTTAGCCCTGTTAGAAAAGCGACAAATTTTATATAAAGAAATAAATGAGGTGCTGCTTGAGAGACACCAGACTCAGACTATCCAATTTAAGACCAGAGTCCCTGTTTCAAAAATAAAAGACCCTGGGGTTTCAAAAAGGATCCAGTTTTGTCTGGGCCTCTGGCATATGCTTCTGGCGTTTGCTCAGTTTTTTCCCCAAGACTTCAGGACACTTTCTGCATCAGCTCCAGCTACCCGGGGAGGGGTCTCTGAGTCCACCTCTCCCCGCGGTCCTCTGCCGGCCCCCAACGTGCTGTCTTCACCTCACTCCTCCTGCATCTATGTGGACGTCGTGAAGCCCCTCGCCTCAACATGCCAAATGCACATCCAGGACACGGAGACAAAGCAACCCCTGGCCCCATCATGCTCATCTGGAACTGCCTAGCGACGTACCCACAAGGTGACCCTGAAGGTCATCGGGTTGTGCTACATACAGAAAGGCCCCTGGAGACTGTGGAGCAGAGTTTGCTAACAGTTTGGCGGAAAAGGTGCTTTTTTTTTTTTTTTAAACCAGCTCACCCAGAATTCACCCACTGACAGTGGGAATGCCTCTTTGTAACCCCACAGCTTGACTCCGATGTCAGGTTCTATTCCACCCGGAAGGAAGGTACCCAAGTGCTAGCTGCTGCCCTGGGTGTAAAAAAAAAAAAAAAAAGGGCCTAGAGGCATTTTTACGACCATTACAGCTGCCAGTACGTGGGAAATGCCATGTCGAAAATAAACTCCTTTGGCACTGCTGTGACCGCTGCCCCCCACCCTGGGTGAACTCTGGCCCGCCTCTCACAGTGCTCTCACTATTAAACAGAGACTCTTGAGGTTATGTGGACATGCGTGTAGAACAGCACTGGTTGATAACAGTTTTCTTTCTGTGCCTGTTATTAGCTCCCTCTCCCCCGCCAGCACCCTTCTCACAGACGGGTAAAACACAGAAAGAGACATTAAGAGATTGCTGACTTCAAAGATTTCCTCATGGAAAATGCCTATAATTTTATTTTCTCTATTTTTCTGAGACACACTCTCTCAAAAGCTCCTGATTGTAAATTATATGGTATGGTAGAACACAAATGGAAAAAAGTGCCTTGGAGTGAGAAGCCAGATCTCAACAACTGTGTTATTTCTAAACCTAACTACGGGGGGAAACCAAAACAACCAAAAAATATCAGATCAATGACATTTAATTATAATATCGTTTTCAAGACCTTCGGAGAGGGGTGCTTTCGGGAACAGGGCTGTGACAGGTGCCGAGGGGACAACGCAAGGGGGCACCAACCACGGCAAACTTTTCTCAACTACGTTTTTCTCTGAAGTTATTAAGAGACTGATTTTTAGTAAGAAGTTGTAACTAAGCCAGAAACTATATATATTTTTTAAAACTATTCCGTATGTAAGATTAACTTCCACCTTTATTTTTTTAATTTTGAGAGGGACAGGAGACTAAAAAACTGTTACAGTTTTCACATGAATAAAAATTGCCTATTTGGTAAAAAAAAAACTTGCTGTTTTTAAACTAACTGTTTCTAAATATCCACTCCCTTTTTCTCTGGTAAAAGGTATGTCAGCTGGACGCACCAGGTCATCCAGGCTTGGGGGTGGCGGGGATGGGCAGAGGTCGGCACACTTCCTCCGTAACAAGCAGACAGTGAATATTTTACATTGCGGGCACATGCGCGGTCTCCGCCGCAAGCACTCAGCTCTGCCTGAAGGCAGCCTCGGAGAGCTTGTGAGTGAACGGGTGGGGCTGTGTTCCAGCAAATTTCATTCACCACCACAGGCGATGGGGCAGTCTGCTGCCTCCTGATCTAGTTACAGGCTGCACCTTCCAGCCTCCGTCTCAGACGGGGCCTTGGGCCATGCGGCTGTGGGACTGGGTCTGGGCAACAGGACCAGGTGAAGTGCCCGGTGCAATATCCAGTCCGTATCCTTAAAGGGACGGCGTATGCCCACGTCTTGCCGTTCCCTGTCCTTACTGACTGGAGGGCAGATGTGACGGTGGGGGGTGAGGGCCCTTCCGGATGGTTGGTGGAAGCCCAGGGCTGAGAAAGGCAGCAAGACGGGACGAGCTGGGCTCTGCCCCCCGACTCCAAGAGCACCTCTGCCTTACCTGAGCCACACTTCTCTCACATCGCTTTCAGAGACAAACTGACCGTGAGGTGTTTTAGCAAACAATAAAATACATGGATTCAAACAATCCTTCTCCCAATAACGATACCATTACCATTCCTACTGTTAGTATAAGGTGCGTGCCATAAACCAAAACCAGAAAGTTAGACGTTTAAGTAAGTGGGAAATGACTACCCATAAGCTTGGGATTAACAAATAATTTAAGTGTTTTGGAACTACTGTTCTCCACATAATGAAATACAGCAATGAGAGCTATTCAGCTATAAACCAGTAAAACCATCAAAAACACCATTTATAGTTTCTGGACAAAGATAGAAAATGCAAGAAAAATTTCAAAGTAAATCACTGTTAAACGTAATTTGTACTGACAAAAAATAACGTGAACTAAGTCAGCACACTGCTGCCGTTGGTTCCACCACGCATTAGGAACGCGACTTCCCTGTAAGGGGGCCGGACACAACCGAGTGCTCTGAACAAACCTGCCCGGGGGAAATTAAACTTCCTGTGTCCAAAGTCAAGTTTCCCGGTGCTACCTTTCTTTACTTTGCCTATTCACTTGATTACAGAATTCACTTTAAAATTTTCTTTTAATTATTCCCATTCCTCTTTATTATCTAAGTTTAAACATTCATCTAAAGTGTTCCAGAGACAAAGACCAATCTGGCTAAAGAAAGTGACAGAAGTGAAAACAGCTCAGCACTGAACCTAACCCACGAGTTTTGCTTACGTGAAGTTCAAGAAAGATACCCTGGGCTGCTTGTGGGAGGCCAAGTGCAAGGCCACAGCGCTGAGAGCAACCAAAATGCCGGCGGCACCGCCCCTGAGCGCGCTGCAAGGAGACAGCTGCACACCAGTGCGGGGTTCGGCTGAACACCACAGAGCTTTCCTCAGGGCGAACGCGCTCAGGGAGGCTCCTCGATTTGTCGGAATAAGCCACAGGATTAGCATTCGAACCCAGAGCTCTCTGACACCAACGCTGTCCTCCTCCCGCTGACCGACAGGCACTCGCGGGCAGTGTGAGGAACGTGAAGTTACTGAGACCACCTGCCAACAGTGACAGGACAAGCTGGTTCCTCCCAACCTTCCCAGTTCCAGGCTGTGCCTTGAAATGTAACCACCTCTGCATGTACCTGCTGCTTCCCGTCAGCAGCCCCCACACCCTCCTGCCCACGGCGGCCGGCCGCCGCCTCTCCTCGCGGGCCGGACTGTCCTGTCCCTCGTTACTGCTTCCCCCCAAGTTAAAAAACACTGAGTTCGCCATCCTTCCTCCTCTCCCCAGCACTGTGGATCTGGGAAGTTTTCGTTCTCGATTGTGCGTAAGGTTCCCCTCTAAAGGCTAGAAGCACTTTTCCTCAGAGAAAAAAGTTCCTTACATTTTTGCTTTCCACAATGTCTGTGACTTTCTTTTAAAAATCTACAATATACCTTTGGAGGAGAAGAAAGGTTGAAATATTGTGTCTTAAATTTTACACCAAATAAAAACACTGGGGCGGGGGGGGGCGTGTGTATTGTAAGCCACGCGTGGTCGGAGGCTCCCTCGGTCTGGATGAATAGACCGTCTGCTTTCCCCGGCTCCTGTGCCGGGGCGGGGCCGTCGGAAGGCCGGGCGGCACGGGAGTTCTGTCTGCCACTCCCGGGGCCGTCTGCAGGGAGCACACCTGCGGACGAGAAGGAAGGAATGGGGGCCCGGGGCCTTACCTCCCAGTGGCTGAACACCAGCTGCGGGCTGGCCAGGCCGCTGGTCCTCTTCCTGATCTCGTCGGCAAAGCCGAAGCTCTCGGCCACAGGCAGCACAGCCTTGATGGTGAACATGTCCGTGCCCTCCTTCATCTCCTCCTGCAGCACGCGGCCTTCTCTCTTCGACAGCACGGCGTAGACCCGGCCTGCGGAGCCAGAGACCTTTGAATCCGCTGAGCCACGCACAGAGTCAAGATCGCTCACATTCCCTGCAACGATCTACTGGCAGAGAGAAACTCTGCCCCCAATGACTGTGGTTTCCAAAAGCATGGAAATGTTCTGGGTGCGTACTTAAAAAGTAAAGCATGACAACGGCAGGGAACTTAGAAACAAAAGACAACAGAGTGAAATCACCCGGAAACGCACTATCCAAAGACGATGCCCCCAACACAGCATGAGAACCGGGACCTTCTGATGCTCTTTCCCCTCTGAGCTGTCTTTGGGTATGAAACCCAATGAGATCAATGTGACTGGGCTTTGTAAATAGGAAGACACTTTACAAATTATGAGACACTAGCAAAGCCAACTGGCACAATGGCGTTTTTACACTAAAGATGAAAGCCACACATATACAAGTGCTTGATATTTAAAAAAAACAACAACCTGACAATACTTAAGTGGCAGAAGTATAAGAGTTTTATTCCCTGAAAGCTGATGGTCTTTGGAACGATCAGGAATCACTGCCTGGTAAAAATTCCAACCACCACATCCCCAGACTCCCAGGAAGTTCCCTTGGCAAACACTATTTCGTCTCTAAACACAAAGTGCCTCCCACTCGGGAGGGGGCATCTCCCCTCTGACCCGCTCAGGTGTAGGTGGCTGCCTCTGGGCACGCGGAGGGTCCTTCCAACCAGTGAACAGGACAGAGACAAACTGAAAATCACAGACAACTGTGAGGAAGTTCTGGTAGCTCGCAGATACTCTCATTAAAGACTCCTTTTCACATAATGCTTAGAAAAATTCATCTTAATTATGTAAGTGATCTATGAAATGTACACATGAGCAGTTCAGCAGAGAGAAGTGTCCTCTGACCCCCACGGTGGGACCAGGACTGGCTCCTCCCTCCTGAGTGACAGGGGTCCTGACGATGCTGTCTGCCGCCCCGTCACTCGGGTATTTGCAGCGTGGGACTGGGACTCCCACACCTTGGTCCCCGACTCAGGTCCCGCCTGGGCGGCAGTGATCAGGAAGACACAGGGGAACAAAGGGCAGGAAACGCCTGGGGTGGTAA
This sequence comes from Micronycteris hirsuta, assembly GCA_004026765.1. Classification (NCBI taxonomy): domain Eukaryota; kingdom Metazoa; phylum Chordata; class Mammalia; order Chiroptera; family Phyllostomidae; genus Micronycteris; species Micronycteris hirsuta. Next base: position 24,825 of record PVJI01005451.1, read on the forward strand.
GGACATAAGAATTAAAAGCTACTGATCAACACCTCTTCTGACAGCTCTCCGACCTCAGTAACCTTCCTCAGGCGCCTGGCCAACACTCCATGTTTACTTCAGTAATTCTTCATGGCATAACTTCTTCCTGAGAGTATTCCTTGAGCTGTGTGCTGTTCTCTGAACAAACTCCCCCCTGGGAGAGCCACTTTCCATCTCCTTTGTGTGGTGTAAATGACGGATTTCACGCAGGGATGCCCAAGGCTCTTTCTGGGCCAGGCCCCTCATCCGCCTTCCTATCCGCCATTCAAGGCCACTCCACCGCGGCGCCCAACGGCCTCTCCAATCCAGCAGGTCTCAGAGAGAACACGTTCCCTAGGAGGAGGGCGACTCCACGCCCCCTTTCTAAACAGTCACTCCTCCCGTCATTCATAGAGATATCTCAGTTACAGCGTCGCAGACGGAGCAGTGGGTTAGGAGGGGACATCACGGCCAACAATTCTACCACAGTAGTCGTTGGAAGTCTGCTTGCGCATTTCTGAAACTGACTTCCTCCCAGGAAAGCCCATTCCATTTTCAGATGGCAGCCTCGACTGGGACACAATTCTTATGCCCCAAATCTGTTCCTCTGAAGTTTCTAACCATGAGCCCACAGGTCAGCGGTGAAGCCACTGGAAGACAGCGCTCCAGCCTGCTCTTCTCCAGGCTACACAGCCCGAGCTTTTCTGTGACATGACCTTGCTTTCCAGCTCCACCCTGACTACTTTCCCAGCTAAACTGCTATGATGTATGTACCTCCCTCTTGAAATGTGGTACCCAGAAGTGACACTGATACTTCAGGTCGTCTGAAAATCTCTGAGAAAAACAGAACAATTATTATCTTTATTAGTCATTTCTTTAGCCTACTGTAATAGTTAACATGTGTGAATGAGTAACCTTTATTTACTCTGCTACCTCACTCAAAGAAAAGTTTTAAGGTGATTCACAGAAGTAAATACCAAGCATCAGTGTGTGTGGCGAGGGGGCGGGGGAGAAAGGATGATGAACTTGGGGAAAATGGACCGTGAAGAGCTGGGCCGCAGGCCTGCAGCTCTTCCCCCTGCCTACATGGGTCACGCCAGCAGGCTTGGATCAATAATTGAAACTGAAACTGAATGTAATTAATCATGTAATTTGGAGCTACTCAGTTTTAATTCCACTAAAACTAAATGCTGAAAGCGGGGCACCGTGACGGGTCACTGCACAAAGGAAAACAGCCACAACGACACCTTCCAAATACACCTGGTTCTCATGAGGAAGTACCAGGCCTGGGGGCACTGAGGGACCCCCTACCCCACCGCGCTGTCACTGAGAGATTAATGTGGCCCTATCGGTGAGGACTTTTGAGCGTGTGGCCCTTCACGCAAACACTGTGACACCCCGTCAGCGGGGCATCTACTCCATCACAGCTCCGTCCTCGGTCTGTTCGCGCACTCAGAGAAGGGTCACTGTATGCCCCGCAAGGCACAGGGAAGAGACAGCCATCAAGGAGAAAAAAAAGGCAACACAGAAGTTAATCTATTGAAACAGTTTTGATGTGGCCCTCTCCCTATAAACGCCTCGGCCTGCACTCAAGGCCCGCAGGCCCTGGCGGTAAGGCGCTACACTTCAGCCCCTGGGACTGCCAGACCCGAGAGCTCCCAGAGCACTAACCGTGCTGTAGGTAAGCCAAGGTCGGCTGCTCACTGCCCACGGGACACGGGAGGCTTCTCCACTCTCAGCTCGTGGTTTCTTCAACCTGGAATACACTCATCCCAAGGCTCTAGTCAATTTTTTTTCATCACTTTGAGCCCACTCAAAGGTAACTTGCTCCACAAAGTCTCCTGTGATACCCCAAGATCAAAACAATCTCTTCATCACCTGGGCTTCCTTGGCCCTAATGTGTTCTTTTATGGCATTATAGATTCTTGGACATGTATCGTCTTCGTCCACTGCAGGCAGGTTCTACAATTTCTAGAACTAGAAGTTTGTCAATTAAAGTTATGTGTCTCCCCCACCCCCGAATTTAGGAAAGGAAACAGCTCTTTTCAGCCATGTTTTCTTTAGTAGTAAACAAACAGAAAGCAATGTGAGTTTCCAATTTGGGGATGACAGGAAGTAAATTATAGCATATTGAACTGGTGGGATATTATGCAGAGATTAAAAAAAAATTATGAATACTAAGTAGCCAAATAGAAGCATGCGTAGGAAATAAATAATGAATGTAAAAAAGCAAAACATGAGACTGCATCTACCATATGATTATAGCTACGCAAAATGTACACTTACGGACAAAAACTGTGAAGGAAAATGGAAAACGATAGGTAAATTTCCAAGAAGGACGATTTCCTTTCACCTTATGGTTTCTGTTACTGTTGGTAACACAACAAAGAAGCTGGTGGCACTTCTTATTCCTATGAACCCAGTCACACTACCCTCTTCCTTCTGCCACAGCGCAGCCAGACTGCTAACTCCGGCAAACGCGGCCGACAGGATTCGCACGCGCAAGCGCTGGGTCTCCCGGTTGGGTTCAGCCAACCGAGTGTCCCGGTCAGAGAGGAGAGGCTGGGAAGCAGTTCCCAGAAAACCAAGGAGGACTGAGGTCACTCCCAGCTCAACGGCAGTCTTCACTGGTGTGGCAGACACAGCCGACTGGAGACGTGGTTGCTGACCTCAAAATCCTCCATCCATCAAAGCCCATCTCAAGGTACCACCACTTTCAAAACAACCTATCCTGGTTTGAATTCAGCTAATTTCAACTTCTTGTAAAATTCCACTAGAAAACCATTATTTATTCACTAAATTGAAGATTATTGAAGATTACTTTCAAGTTGTTCTATATAACTAAACTTCGTTGCCTTAACTCATGTCTCGAAGCAGGAACCATGCTTCACACGGTGTTGGCATGTATAGCTCAATGAATGTTTTGTTGAAGTGAGTTATGAAATGTTGGTAAAATGTAAAAAGAATCCCAACTGTAGATAGAGCAACAGTAGATTTTAAAAAGTAAACCGTGATACTTACTAAGAATGGTTCTAATACATTAAGGCATACATGGTCTAACAGTATAAGCACTTATCCCTGTAAACAGACGGAAGAACTACAATATCATAACTCTTATTACAATTCCTAACACTGCCTAACAAAAAAAGTTACTTTTTACACCAAGAAGTTATTGGCAAAGACAATGAAAAGCAAGAATGGAAGAACTTAGCAGGCTAGGAGAAATATGAACAGAGATGATTCACTACTAGTCACATGACAGACGAAAACACACACCACGCGTGGTGCCCGCCCAAGCCCGCTGAAGACAATTTTCACGGGTAAAAATGATCACTGAACCAACTCTTTAGGAAAACAGATCTCACAGGTAAAAAAGATCATTTTTTTCCATTTTCTTAGGATTACTTCCCCAGATAAAATTATTTTGAGATGATTATTTTTCTACAAAATTTCCCATTTTGACCATAAGCAATTCTATGCATTTATTGAAGGATTCCTTGTTTTAATAATCTGTGTAGAATACGCTAAGTTTTAAAGAGACTAAGGAAACTCATTCTGCTAGATAAAAAAAAAAAAGACCTAAACTTGTCTTTATTTGTCTTGTGCCAACTGTTGGAGAATTAAGCAACCATCAGCAAAGTCCGAGGTCTCAGAAGATCTCTGAAAACCCAGGTAGGAAGCGAGAGGCCTCAGGCACACTGCGTTCTGCAGCTGCAGGCGGGGACTTGGGAGGAAAAGGGCAGCACACGCAGGCAAGCCCTGGCTGTTCTGAGAGGCGCTGCTTATCCCACTGGTGTGAGGATTCTGGTTACCACTACCAGAATTCCTCAAAAGCAGTAAGAAACTGGAGGAGATTCTCCAGTTCAGCAAGAGAGCTTCAAACCAACTAAAAAGAAAAAAATGCAGATCCAATTTGAACACAGCTTCTCTGCGTGGCAGCGAGGGTCCCAGTCAGCTGGTCTCTGAGAAGCATAGTAAGAAGGCTGACCAGAGACGCAGCACAGAGGCTGCTTACTGACAGACCCACACACACAGGGCAGCCACTTCAAGGGGTCAGCGAGGCCTTGCACACGGGTCTGTCCCTGGGCCGGGCAGGGCAAGGCAAAGTTACGTCTTTCATTCCAGAGAGAAGAGGGCAAATCGCCCTGAGGGTTAAGATACGCATCTCTTCCTGGAAAGTGCCAGAACTGAGTGTGATGGCCAGGGGAAGAACGTCAGGATGAGGATGAAAGGACAGGATGACATGTGATATTTCCAGGGTCCCGATCGAGGGCTGCCTGGTCACACACAGTGTCCTGGTGATGACTTAACAGAAATGAGAAACAGACAGCGAGGGTTGACTCAACAGGGCTAACGCAACAGTCTGCTCCAATTTCAGCCTGATAAATGCCAGCAGCTGATCTTGGTTTCATGTGTTGAATCGAAAAGTGTATTTTCAAAAAGCAAATGGTACGTCCCTCCAAATGGGCAGTACAGGAGAGACGGCCGTCTGGAGAAGAAACACGAGTTCCCGTCACCCTGGGAGCCCCAGGGAACAGAAGGCCGTTCATGGACCTGCGTGAACCCGAGCCTTCAGGAAGCATTACTGCAAATGCATAAAGAGAAACAAACAAAACAAAAGTTTTCAGGGTAACAAACTAATAAAATTCCTTCTGGGGTAACAAGAGTCTGCCGTACCAATCCTGAATGACCCCAACGACAGAAAAAGGGGGAGATGTTCTCTCACCCGAAATGTGGCCGTCACTCCAAAACAGATCTGTTGGGTCAGGAAAGTGCTCCGTAGCATCTTCCAACTCTCGATTTAAGAGGAAACGCACCGTGGATGAGAGAGGGAGATGCCGACTAGGGGCGGACCAACGGCCAGCATGCCTGGGATGTTAAAAACCAGAACAGGCTGAGCCCACCCAGTAACAATGCGAAAGACAGCAAAAAGGAGCTTTTTTCATTACTGTCAAAATAAAAACGAGACCCACCCACATCCCGGGGAAGCCAGTGTGATGTGGATAGAGAAGAGCGAGAGCTGAGTTGGTTCTCAACACCCGCTACCTCTACTCTCTCCCAGCACAGAGGGCATGCGCCACACACGGCAGGAGGACAGGGGGGGCTCGGGAGCAGGGGCCTGCCTTCCTACACGACTCTGAGCCCCCGGGACCAGAATCACAGCTCAGTCTGAAGGAAATGTGACCTTTTGAGAAATTGTGGGTAGCAGAGTGGCTGCCAAACTGACAGGCAAAAGGTAAATAAACTCTTAAGGATAAAAACACTGGATTCCATCAATTGCAGACTAGAGAGCCATAAGCTAATTTCCTGCAGAATTTTAAGAAAACGTTATAAAAATCTGTGTATATTTAAACAAATATGAGGAAAACCTTTGGAGAGGACATGAACTTTCCAACACAAAGTCATATCAACTTATGCTTATTTCTTCTAATGTGGTTGGTAAGTTTATAAACAGAGAAAGCTACACACACACACATATATATAAATCCTTTTATCAAAACATTTAAGTCATTTGAAACATTTTCACAAGGACACATGAAAAAAGGAATCAATGTGTTAATAGTACGGTTTGGAGACTTCCTTGCCTGGTATAAGAAAAACAACTTTTTTTTCCCTTTAAAACTATAAAAAAACTTCCTTCATTATCATTGTAATGTTTACTATATAACATATATAAGCTAAGAAAAAATTATTTGTATAGATCCAGTTTACTCATGTATCCTAGTGGGCTACATGATTTCAATCACCAAAATCTGGATTCAGCTTTTTGGGGAACAAAATGGGAACATGCAACTTATTTAAAAAAAAAAAAAAAAGAGCCTTGGCAGGGTAGGTAGCTCAGATGGTTGGAGTGTTGTCTCTTGGATATAAAATGGAAAACCAATGCTCTCCTCAGCTCTACGAAGTGCGACTGCACGTAAGAGCGATGAACGGACTGGAGATGAGCTCCGAGGTCTGCAAGGACTTGAAGGGACCACGGTTCTCTGACTAATGCCACCTCTGCCTTCTTACAATGAGAAAGTTCTCGATGAAGATGAAGAATAACACCTGGGAATGGACTAGGCAGGTGTTCCACAAGCAATCGCGGATCCCACGGACGTCAACAGGTACGCTGTGCTCCGACAAGGCTGACAAGCACGCGAGCCAGGGCCCCGCCTTGCAGACTGGACCCGGGCACGCACTGGCTTTAACCACACCCACGCAACTCTGTCTAACCTGCCGGCCTAGGAAGGCTGCTGTGGATGTCCAGTCCGCTCCACAGGAGCCTCCTATGAGGCGAGCCCACGTATCTTTAGGAAAAAGAAATGTATCAGTTCAGATTTATGCTTCTAAGACTAAATCAGTGAGGAAACCTTACTAAAGAAAGTAACTGCATACTGACTCAAAGGACCTGGGAGCCAGAGGAAACCTGCAAGTGGGCCGCTCTCTCGCCCAGGGCTCGCTCCCCTTTCTACCCTCCTCACCACCAAGACCGCCCCTCGGGGGTAAGACAGTCGCTGGGTGCCGAGCACTGCTTAAGTCCCGTATTTGTGTTCTCATGGTCACGACCTCCCAAGAATTACTCTCTTCTGCACAGGGGAAGAAAATCAGTCTCAGTAAAACATTACCTGTCAAAAAGTCAAAATAGCTACTCAGTGCCAGGGCTCCATGTCTCCTGAAGCCCTAAAGGATCTTCCCCCAAAGGGAGAAGAATCAGGAGAATTTGATATAATGGTTAGCACCGGAGGAAGGCCCACATACCTTTCTTCCTCAGAAGGGGCCCAGAATTCACATTAGCCCCTTTGTGCGGGGACGACAAGAATGTCACCTCCCTCTTTGATCATTTATAGAATCACTCTGGTTACCCAGACTGAGAGGATTATTTACTTGAGAAAAAAAATGCTGCATAGGTTTAGATGGTAACCTACATGGACGGTTTAAACCTCATCTACCAGCACTTTCCCCACAGAAAAGAGTCTATTTGTTGCAAAAGAGCTTTAGCAACCAAGACCCCTAACCATGTAAGATTTCAATATTTAAGGCCTGTGGCTCTCAAAGATCTTAGTGCCGTAGTCAATCAGATGACAATGGAGCTTCCGTAAAAAACAACAGCAAGCGCGATAAGCTCTGACCCAGGAGCGCCCCGCTGCGCAGGCCCCCCACTTCCTTACCGAGCACATCGCTGGTCGCCATGATGTCGCAGGTGTACATGGCCGCCATCAGGCGCTGAGGTTTCACTTGCAGTGCGTAGCGACACGCCTCTTTCATGGTGGCGATCAGCTGCCCCGACAAGGGCCCGTAGCAGTCGGGGAGGGAAGGCTCTCCTTTCTGGGAAGCCCTCTTCTCCAAGGGCCCCACGTGGCCGCCTTGTAGCTCTTGGCTCTCGTCTCCCCCAGAACGGGCTGCGCCTCCCTCCTGCCCCCCTTTTACCAGATCTTGATCCTGTTTATCACTTGCTCCTTGTTCCTCAAACTTACTTAGGTCCCACTTTTCCAGAACAAAACAGACACCCATGAGAGGCTCCTCGCACATGGGGCCAGAGAGAGTTGCCAGCTGGAAGCCGCTCACGATGCTGTTGCCCACGTCTCGGTACCTGCTGGCTTCTTTGGAAGCTTTGCCGGCTGGGCCGGTCCACACGGAGTTCTGAAAATCTTCACTTTTATTTACCAGTATGTTGGGCCCACATTTTCTTGGGCCAAATGACCAGATTTGGTCAACAGTGTTCCTCCATTTTCTCCCTGTTAGATGTTGCTCTAGTTTTCCCTTGAATTCCCAAATTTTCTCTCGGGTCTTCTCGTGAATCACCTGAGCATTCTTGCCCTCATTCAAAGATGATGTCAACTGCTCCATAGAACGAATCAAATCACTGTTTTCTTCCAGCAGCCGAGTGACTTCCTCTGGAAGGGGCATGGCCCGAACACTGAGTGTGGCTAATTTGTTAGGAGTTGTCATGGTGATCAGCCCATCCGAGTCAACCTGGATTCCCTCGGGGATTTTGCTTTGATCCTCTTTTGTTTGGTGTATGACTGCAACTTTCTGCTGTTTGCCAATTTCTTCATTGACCATGTCCACTTTGGGGGGTTTTGTGATTGTTTCTCTGAATGGGATAATGGGCTCAGATACACTGATTTGAATCTTTGCAAACCTACAGACAAATTCAAGAGAAACATAACAGAAGGTCATTACTAAAAGATCATAAAAACTCCCACACAGAAATATTATACAATGGAGATGATGCAAAAAACACAGTAACATAAAAATTATTTTACAATGAAAGATAAATTGCTTGTATTTCAGATTGAAAAGACTAACAGGAACACACCTTCAGGGGTTCTTTGCATGTAGCAGAATTTCACTACTTTGTTCATTCCCAAACTAAATAAACCATCTATTTAGATAAGAATGTTCTGAATGGAAAATAAATGTTTCAATAAGATTTGACATATGAAGTCTTTAAAATTACTATTTACCAATTTAAAGGTCTGGCGAAAAAAGGCTCAATAATGCTAACACTAAATAGACAAAGAATCACACAAGTTCAGGACATCTAGTCACATCCTGACTATGTAAGTATTTCACATGTATTATTTCCTCAGTTATTGTATTATCCTCATTTTGTAAAGGAGAAAACTGGGTAAGAGTAAGTAGCTTCTCCAAAGTCAAAAACCTAGCAAGGAGAGAAGCTAGGATTCAAATCTAGGTGTGGCCTCAGAATTCATACTCTTACCCATTAAGATAGACGGAAAAATGAAAGTGAACAGTATATTAAAAATAATAAATCATGGGTTATAAAAATTGATTTGTATGAGATCTGTTAAAATAACAGATCACATTAGAAATATCAAATAATCTATGTAACCAGGTTTAAAAATGCCAAATTAGCATTCAATAACATTTAATATCTTGATTTTGAAAAAGAAAAGCACTTAGAAATCTTAGAAATCGAAAAATGTTTTTAAATTATCATTATTGAGAAACCATACGTCCACGCGGGCCTGAGAAAGCCACTGCAGTTACTGAAACGGTAAGAGTGCGTACGTGCTTGATGGCACCTTCTTTTCCGTAGGTCTGAACGGCCGAGTCACCAGCGCTTCAAGTTTCCGAGGCTCCCAAGGAGTCTGCTGGACTGATCGCTAAGGGAGTGAATCAAAGCTACGCTACGCCACGACGGAGGGGCAGTGCGTACATGGCTGTCCCACCCGGTAGAGCCTCAGAGCCGAGGCTCTGCGACCCTCGGCGATGCTCAGCTCGTCACTGCCTCCAAAGACAGGCGGGCAGATCCAACTGCACCAGCGACTTCCTGTGCTGTCCTGCCACTGTCCTCTCCCATGCTTGGTCCAGCTGACTCTCCTGATAACCGCCCGGGTAAGTGGACTAGGGAGACTCTTCCTACCTAGGCTCCAGGTCAGTCTCTTGAGCTCTGACGAGAACACTAAGCTTGACCTTGAGCTTACTTCTCCTTCGGACCAGACCCAGTGCTAGGGAAGTTGCTTTTCTAGAGGGGAGGTGTCATCGCTTTCAGATCCAGGAATTTTTAGGAAATGCAGTTAAACCCTCCAGAAGTTATAAAAGTATCTTATTAAAGCAGTATTTATATTTTTTGAAAAATTGCTTTCATTATCATCATTCAGTCTAAATTATTTTTAGGTGTTTAGATATAGACAGTTTCTAAAAAAAGTTTACATAGTCCTGGCTGGTGTGGCTCAGTGGATTGAGCACAGGCTGCGAACCAAAGGGTCGCCGGTTCAATTCCCAGTCAGGGCACATGCCTGGGTTGCAGGCCAGGTCCCCAGTGGGGGCCATGTGAGAGGCAACCATACACTGATGTTTCTCTGCCTCTCTTTCTCCCTCCCTTCCCTTCTGTCTAAAAATAAATAAATAAAATCTTTTTTAAAAAGTTTACATAGAGTGGTTTCATAATGAATTATTTTGTAAAATATTATAATGTGATGTTAAGGGCGTATGAATTTCTAGAAAACAAATTTGTCTTATTATAAAGTACAGTTTTTTTCTGCCTGAGATTAAAAAGTACCCATGATGAAAACCATAGATAAAAATAAAAAATCTAAACAAAGAAACAAATAAATAATTCAACTGAAATTCATTTGAGGCTTATAGGGTATTACTTGAAATATAACTCTAAGTACCAAAAGAATTATTTTTAAAGAAGAGCCTAAGAACTGTAGGATTATTTAACATGGATTATAATTTGATAGCAAAGAGTGTGAAGAGAAAATAATTTAGTTCTAAGACCCCACACCCCAAATAATGAAAATTTTTTTAGGAAAACCTCTGAAAATAAGTTGTTATTTTAAAATACACTACATATGCCCTGGCTGGTGCAGCTCAGTGGATTAAGCGTGGGCTGGGAACCAGACAGTCCCGGTTCAATTCCCAGGCAGGGCACATGCCTGGGTTGCGGGCCAGGTCCCCGTGAGGGCCATGTGAGAGGCAACCATACATTGCTGTTTCTCTCCCTCTGTCTCTCTCCCTTCTCCTCTCTCTAAAAATAAATAAATAAAATCTTAAAAAAAAAATACACTACATATTATGATTTATCCAATTAGCATTGTTACCTGACCAACATCAGAACCTTCAGAAATGCCAAGAAAACGGAAACGAACGTGAAAGAGATGGAACATGCATGGCCCGATTCTGTGCTGCCCGAAGCCCCAAACACAGTGAGAGAGGCGCAGCTCCAACACCATTTACACCGAGGACCAGAAACAAGGACATGTCCACCCTGCAGGACTGTCCCCACACCACCGCCCTCACGGCCCCTCCTCTTTCGCGTTTCCCTAACTGCTACAATACCTTGACTTTGGAATAAAGAGGGGAAATGTTACAAAAAGTGGTCTGGGATGCCTACTTTATGACACTCACAGGTTCTTACGACAGAAACATCCAGGTTTCCTGGGGCTGGCACTGCAGAGACCACATCGACAGGGACAGAAGTCGGTGCCCACCCCAGCCCGGGTCACAGAGAGGGTTTTTTCCTGCTGTGTTGTGTGCGTGTACTTCAAGTAAAATGCACATGTACATAAATATTTTGACTCGAGCTAAAATGTAAAAGTGTTCAAGTATAAAAGTGCATGTACTTGTCAGTTATTAAAAATTAAATCTATGATCTAATAACAAGTAACGGTTCACGTTTCAGGGCATTTCGTTTCTTCTCCCGAAACAAAGCTCGGTGTAGGTGCAAACGGTTCGGGGAACTCTCAGCGTCCACCCCCCGACCCCGGAGCTGCCTCCTCCCCACCCCTGCCGTGAACTGACCTTTCCGTTAAGTCGTCCAGGCACCGCTGGAGGTGCACTTCCCCTGCAGTCACCAGCACGTGCTCCCCCGTCTCCTGAATTAACACCTGCACACAGGGGTCGGCTTGGTTCAACAGCTTCATTCCTTTGACGAGCTGAGGCATCTCGCCTAAGTTAACAAAATGAAACACTGGTTAAATACCATATAAGGACTAATACAATCTAAAGGCAATGTCCTTGCCATGGAAGAGAAAAGAACAATAAAATAAACTCTTAAAATAATGGTTTATTTTCCTTCCAAATGCTGCAGTGATGAGAAGAAAAGTACCTTCGGGCAATTTTATTTGTACAGGGCGCTAACGTGAGACACTCACACGCCCATCGAGACCCCACGCGCAGCAGCAGGCTTCCGCGAACACTCAGCGCATGGAAACTACCCGCCATCATCACACCTGCGAGTCCACCTAACGCTCGTTCCAACTGTACACACTAAACGCCTAGAACTGTAAAGGAACTCCTCCCCAAACAGTAGCTACAAAATCAACAAATAAGCAAAACAAGCATTTGATATGCTAATCCATTCAAGAACCCGCACCAGAGCCCCGACCTAAAATACTTGCTTGTGAAACTGCAGACAGAAGCGTGGGATTCGTGGGCTGGCCACGGCCCACTCGCCAGCACCGGAACCTGCCGTGCTCCACCCGCCTGCGCTCCCGCCCCCCACAGCCTTGGCCCACAGTCCCCGGCAATGGGGTGTGGGCGGGGGCTCGTCTGCACTCTGGGTGTGGCTGCTCTTCCACCCCTGTGCACAGACCCAGCTGCCACTGTTCACTCGAGGCCAGCGGACGCTGTCCCTCGTCCCCGGTTTCGCAGAGGCTGTGGCTTTGGAGGCGTTCTTACGCGGCCTTGCTCCTTGCCTGCATTTAAAGGAGCTCAGCGACGCCTCAATGCTGGCTTTCTGCACGCCCAAGGAAACACAGGCGCGCTCTGCAATCAGGCGTTCTGAATACATGTTAAAGGGCTGATTCCCTTTAACACGCATTCCACTCTGTTCATTTTTAAAATAAGGCTTTCCTAACGATGACTAGCACCTGATGCTAGCTAACCGTGCCATACGTGAACTCTACAACAGAGAGGGGATTCCTGGTGTCCTCTTACAGATGAGGAGGCAGGCACAGGGAACTGGAGGAACTTGTACCATGGTCCCAGGCAGCTGGCCAGGGGCCACGCTCTGTGGGGTGTCAGGCAGTCCACACGTGGACGCAGGGAACCCTGAGGGAGGACAGGGAGGGGCGGCACTGAGTGTGGGGCTGACAGAGACCCCCTCACTTGTTCCTCTGCTGCAGCCATAGTTTTCTTCTGTCTCCTTGAGTAGATTTACAGATATTATCTAGCACTAATTCAACCTTCACAGAATTTGAAATGTAGTTTAAAGGGATTCCTGCAAAAAGATCACTGATTATATGAATAACGAGCACAAGGTAAAGATTAGTAAAAACAGTGGCTGCCACCAGTATGAGATTATAAGAGAGTCTTAAAAGGCCAAAAAAAAAAAGCGTAAACATGTAAATCTGTCTCTGCAAGGTAAGGGGGACAGTTTATCAAAAGGCAAAGAAGAAACTTTTTCAAAAAAGATATGGAGACAACATTTAGCGAATACACACTCTGGGTTGTCAGAAAGAACGCTCTCGTCCCGAGCTGGGATGCGGAGGTGACCCCGTCTCTGCCCCCGAGCAGAGCACGGCCTCCTCAGCGAGCAAAGGCGTCTGAAGGGGCCAAGACCCCCAGACAGAGGTGAGAAGCCCTCTGCAGCGCGGGGGCCTGGAGGACCTCCTGGTGGGGAAGGTTACTTCCACCGCGTATCCGCAGGCGCATTCGCAGAGCACTGCTGAAACCAATGGCGAGGAAGCGAGGCCCAAATGCGTGCACTTAGAAGGTGCCAGGAGCACCGCCGGCCTTTAAAAACAAGCTCATCTTACTTGGGTGTTTTGGCTCGACGGCAACCCTCACAATCGGCGTGGCTTCGAAGGTGAGCGGGATGAAGGGCGGGCAGGAGGGTGAGCTGCACAGCGTGGCGGATTTCAGCACGAAGTCCTGCAGGCCCCCTATGCCTGCAACGAGGAGAGGTCCAGGGGGTCAATGAAAGACGATAAGTTCTAAACGTGCGTTAGAAAAACAAGAGCACCAACCCAGGACGTGTGTGACAGGAAAAATACTAAGAAAATGTTGCAAGGAAGGAGGCAGACCTGAATGGAGGTTTTGGACCCCTGGATACGATTTAACTGCTGCTAAAAATACAGAAATTCTGCTAGTTTTTGTTTTCCAAACGTACAAATCTGGTTCCAACAAATTGGGCCCACACACACCTATTCAGACCACAGAAATGATCATGTCCAGATACATATGTCTGAAAACACTGTAATTATTTCTAATTATAACTCCTAGTTTTTAAAACACATTAAGTCTTATGCAGCCATCAGCCAGGAGCCAGAGAGGGGGCAGGAGAGGGAAGGGGCTGACCGATACTCTTCTAACGGCGTGGGGTAAGGTACTCCATAGCAACACTAAATTTTAAGTCTCTTAATTACCCTTGGCCCTAGGCAAGTAGATTTGCAAAAGAGATTATTCATTAGAAATTCATCGTCATCAAATTAAAGGGTGTATCTCTCTTTGAGGAGATGGGAGCAGAGGGAACGCCCCAAAAGAAAGAGGAAGGGACACTCTGAGCCTCGCATCCAGAGTAAGAGCAGACGCACTTCGGAACAAATGAAGAAACACACGAAAAGGCCCTTTTTGTGCTCTGCAGTTCAGGGAGAGGTTGAGGAAGGCCTAGAAGGGGGGACCACCTGCTTTAGGAAAACGGGACACAGGAGAAATGGTCTTGGACATTTAATCAGCACTTACTTCTGCATCTGGGCTCAGAAACAATTAAGGACAGGAAGTAACTGTGCCACCTTCAGCTGACAAGGGGGCGTAAAGGAACAGGGAGATGGGATGTCACCCAACGGAACCTCCAGCTGGGCACAGACGCAGCAGCAGAGGCGTCCGCCACGCAAGCCTGGGAGGCGCGGTGGAGGTTTCTCTCAGTCTGAGCACACAGCGCGGCGCCCTTCTAACACCCCCTCACGTGCACCCAGAACTCACTGTCTCACTCCCTGAAGGGGCTGCTCCGACTGTAAGAAAATCCTACACCACGCTGAAACCTGTCTTCCCCCACCTGTACACACTTCCAAGTTCAGTTCTCCAGAGGTCCACAGAAAACATGCTGCTTCTACTTTCACGAACCACTCTCTGGATTTTGAAGGCATCTGTCAAGCCCTTTTAACCTCTCCCTGCCTCACACTAAACACCATTAACTCCTTTACCTGTTCAGCTCATGACACAATTTCTAGACTTTCGTGTGCAGGGAACTCTCTTCAAACTGAAGTTTTACACTCAGTCCCCGTGCCTCCAGTTTATTACTGCACCTCTTGGGCAGCATGCAGAGAGGTCTACACCTGCCATCGATCGGGGTCTGCCCAAGTTTCCACCAAGTCTATCAGATATAAAATCTCCCATGAGCCCAGGGGTTTAGGAAAACCCCACCATAAATATTCTCTTTCAAGCCTCATCCATCCTGCTTCTGACCTCTGACCAGCATGCACTTCCTTCCTGCACACACAGCACATGGTTTCAATGAAAAGACAAAGCTGGTCTCTCCTCCCTATCACCAGGGAGGTGGGCTGCAGATGGTCAGTATATTCTCAACACCGTCTCCTTGAACTTCTGGATTACATTTTGCTGTTCAGATTACCAGATCTATTCTTGCTATTTGCATATGCCTTGATTTGTGAACATGATTATAATTCCCCTAAAAACGATCAAAGAAAAAAAGTCAGTACCACAGTATTCCTAGTAAAGAGAAAGAAATTTATGGAAAAAGTGATGCTCGAAAGATAGTGAAAAACTACATGTCACCGTTTTTACTTATCTTAGAATACACTGTTAAAACCAAGGCAAGAGACCATTACAATTATATTTTTTTAGGTGAATCACAAGATGATTTTAAATCACTGAGAATTTCTCTATAAACTATTAATAATTATTAGATATACAACTTGAAATTGATACAAAACACAGTTTAAAACAAGCCTTTTGTTTTGAAGGTAACGATACCAGGTGTGATTCTGAAGAAGGACGGCGCGCCCACGGCCACGCCGCCCTGACACTGCGCGCCTTCGCACTCTCGCGTGCCCTCCTCTGCTGCACACGCAGCTCACACAGCACACAAAACGCCCATGTAACTCTTTACCTGCTTTCTTTCACTTCGGTTACTTCGGTAACAATTATAACAATGAAGGAGGAGTGCTTCCTTCGTATAAAATACGTTTGCTAAAACATTTTTCAACTGGGAAGGGGAGATGGATGGAGAACACGTTCCCTCAAGGGAATCATATCAGAATTTCTGGGATAGAAGTGATAATTCAGAAAATAAAAATATCCAAAATGAGCGGGGCTTTATTTCAAAGATTAAGGAGGGCGAAAATTTTTTTAATGTTTATCAAAAAAAGGCATATGGCTTCAATAAGAGGGAGAAACAGGCTGAGAAAACAGGAATATGGTGTGAAAACAACTTAGTGAACACCGGGAATTCCTGCTTGCTTCTTAGGCACACACCAGTGACTTGTGTCTGACCGAAAACACATGACCCGCGTTCCCTCTGGTCCTGGTTCTTCTCCACGCAAGCGCAGCCAGGCACAGAGTGTGCGGACCGCAGCTCACACAACGGGCACACACAGGCCCCGGCCAGGCTGCGCACCACCCCCTTCAAACACTCCTCAACCCAAACCCAGCATTTTGCAAACACCGTCAGGCCGAAACGTTTTCCAGGCTCTCTCTAACGTTTCCCTTTAAGGCGCATCTTCTACCAAGTGAAACTAAAAATACTGCATGGGGCCTGAGAGACGGACAGCCTCCCACTGACAGCTTTTTTTATTCTTAAAACCAGCCTGTAGCACGGGTTGCATCAACCCAGGATGAGGTCACACTGGCAGGCAGAGACGGAGAAATGATGACTGACGTCTAACCTCGGTTCCCGGGAGAAGCCTGCTCACTGTCTGGACAGAGCAGCACCGCTGCCTTTAGGAAAGTGTGGGTTTGTAAAGTGCACTTTCACTGCAGATAGAAAAACGTTATTGAGATTAAAAAAAAAAAACACAAAAAACTTTGTGGGGAAAAATATGTGAATCCTCTAGCTAGAATATGGTCTTCTAATGACCAAAGCTTTATTTCAAGCCAAATTTAACATTACTACACCCAGAAACCATCAACCTGCTCATCGTAATTTTTTTACTATGCCTGCGTGGATGAACTCCGTTCAACCTGTGCAGTCAATGCTGCTGTCTGTCATGGTCATCCACGGGGCCCCTCGCGTGTGAAAGCACGGGCCCCACGGCGGGACTCGAGGGTTCAGACAAGTATTTTATATTAATTATAACACACACACACACACACACACACACACGTATGCGTGCGTATTTAAGTACAGGTTTCCAGGGTGGTGGGAATCTAAAACCCTCGGGTTTGGAAGACCACCTCTGCGCTGGGTCCTTCGGTCCTTGCATGCTGAAGAAGCCAACGTCCTCTGCCCCTTGTTTTATGCCCTTACGCTGTGTCTTCCACAGAAACACAGATTCTGCTCTGTGACCCCACTAAAAAGGGCATCAGGGAATCCGTGCATACTGTAACTCCTGTCACGGAGACAGGCAGGCAGGTGGGCGCATAAATACGAAACAGGCCTTTTCCAAGGCCTCTTGGCGAGCATCTCCGGCGCGGACCGGCGCTGTGTGGCTGAGGTTTCCGGGGGTGGATCGAGTGTGTCCAGGACGCTCAATACGCCCATCGAATCTGCTGCCCTTTAACTCTCGGTGTTACAGGAGGTCCTAGGAAAAAGTCTTACAAAAACGACATCACCAGGTCAGATTTTTTTCTTCTCATAGGGACAGATGGGGCTCATAACTGCTAGTAATTTTTAAGCAAGTTACATCAAGATCTGGGGCTCTTTTCTCAGGAGAGAGACCACAGGAAATGAGAAGAAGCAGTCTCTGGAGAATAGACTTCCTTTTTGACAGACATGTAGACGTCTGTGTAGATGTGGCGGGAGGGCGCTGAGGTGGGGAGCGGGCACTGGGGGGGCCCAGGGGAGAGACCAGCCCCCGTCTGCCGCTGCGGCGGGGGGCACAGCGCAGGGCTGTGAAGGCGTTTCCGCTGCCTACGATGCTGCCACGGCCATCACGTCTGCGTCCAACCTGCGTCTCTGTCCTGTTCCATTTGGAATCGGAGGAATGAAAATTAAATTACTGCCCTATCTTTATGCCAGCTACCTAACTCTCCCAAGTTTTAGATTCATACAAGCTACGTAACATGCACGTGAGACCTGTGCCACTCTCACAGAGCTGCTGTGAGACAGCGCGAGCCCCAGGTCCGGAGTAATAAGCACTCACCGAAAGGAGGTGGCGGCGGCAGTGGTGACGGCGGCCGTGATAGCAGCAGCAGCTGTCTGACTGCTAGATATGCGAACCAACTTAAGAGTTTTTTGGTGTACAGTAGGAACTGCATATTCACTCTGCATGTACTATTAACCAGTGAACGTAAAGAAGGTTGCAGTAACTTCTGAGGCACGAATTCATATTTGTATTCCGATCCAACTATGAACACTGTATCCTATGCCACTGACTAAATTTATATTTTTTACAATAACACACAGTTTTAAATGATGCTCCTTCAAGATGTGCACTGCAATTCAAGTGATTTAAGTAAATGTGAAACATAAAAAGTTTAGTACCTAAGAAGCATGGAATGCCTAGTACAGTTTGAAACAATGCTGAAAATCTGTTTTAAGATTTTAGAGAAGAAAAGAGATACGGCTTTACACAGCCAGGAAATTATAACCGGATTTCTTCTACCTTTAAATGCGAAATATTTCCAAATAAAAACAGGAAGCAGGGTCACTTTTGGCTGAAATGATACTTTGTCACAAGTACACAAAAGGTCCTGACGGAAATGATCAAAGAGAGAAGACTAAGAAAAACGAGAATGAATGGTAAAAGTGAAGAAGGGCACTTCGAACTATGAGCTTTTTCTGCTGGCAATGGGTCAAAGAAAAACAGCAAGGGTCAGTTAATAATGTCTTTTTGAGAAAGTAAAAGTAGCACAGCTTAGAAGACACACGCCTGGGCGGTGTGGTAGTTAACGGCGGTCCGTCTGGGAACAGACCAATGGGAACGACGAGGGCCCCAGAGACATACAGGTAGGACCACGGAAACCACAGAGGAGCAACAGTGGTAGAAAGGAGGGACTATTCAGTAAACAGCACTGAAACAACTAGCAAATAAAATGGAAAAAATAATACAATTTCAACTCTATCACACACCATCTAGAAAAATAAATGTCACATGGATCAAAAGCCTAAATGCAAAACATAAAAATTGAAGGCTCACACCATGAGACGACACCCTAAGACTAAAGATCAGCAGATCTTACTACGTTCTAAAAACTGACAAAAATACCATAAACAAAGTTAAAAGTTACAAAACAGACATTTTCAATGTTTATAGGACATAAAGACCTAAGTCTATAAGCACAATATATAAAGAACTAGTAGGAATCCATGAAAAAGACAGGCAACCTAAGAGGAATTTAAGCAAAGAATATAAGCAGTTTCAAGAAAAGACACGAAAAGGAAGCCCTATGCAATCAACAAAACATATAAAGAAGAATCTTAACCTAATGAAAGGCAAGGTAAGCAATGAGACGCTACTCTCCACCAACGACACAGGCAGAAGCCTGAAGAAACCACGCGTTGCCAGGCACGTGCAGAAAGCAGGCATCGGGCTCGTGCGGCGGAGAGGGGACAAAAGCTGTCCGGCCACACGCAGGAACCCCTCGGTTCGGCCGAGCGTGCCCAGACCGTGCGGCTCCCCGGCTAAGAGCTCCCTCCGGCTGTGTGCCTCCGCAACGCCGAGCCCAGGCACAGCGGCGGGCGGACAGGACTCGCCGGCGGCGGGGCCCCTCTCGCGCTATGGATCTAGGCAACGTGGGAACTGGCCGGGCACTTCCTGCGGGGGCCCGTTCTGGCATTCAGTGGGAAGGGCCAGGGGCCAGCGCCCTGCAGTGTGTGGACATGACCCACACACACAAGTTTCCAAAGATGTGCGGCTTTTAAGCATTCAGCTGGACAAACTTGTTCATAATGATCTGAACTTACATTCAATTCCATTTCAATAATAAAGTCTTTTTGCAGTTTAATATGTATTGAATTTTCAGGACTGTTGTCCTGGAAATGAGCTGTGCACCATTTTACCACCAGCCACTCGCAGCATCTGAGTCATCAGTGCCACGTCCGAACCTCACTGCGTCCGCAGCTGCCATGTCCACGGTGGCCTCGAGCATCTGGCTTGATCAAGCTGTCCAGCACAGCCAAACCAGACATTTCCATATGGCAATAGACTCGATTTTACTGCACATCATTCCCCTTTTATTTATCCTTGTAACGTAGTTAAGGTGCTGGACTGTTGTGTTTGAAATTAGGTTGGCAGGTAGCTATCTTTCAATTTCATTGCTAGGTGGATGTTCGCTATATTATATACTATTCTCATGATTATAAGAAAAATATTTTTAAGTCAGAAAGTCAAAACTGCCTTTTTGCAGCTTCTGTGCCTTGAATGCTTGCACTGTTGGATTACTCAGCAACAAGCCCTGGGATTACACTGTAAACACACGACATCTGCATCAACCACTTTAGGCCCGAAGAACTGAAACTGCTCTCGCCTGTGAACTGCCGGACCTGGGCTCCCTGGGGCCCGGGGCCCGCACACGGAGTCCTGGGCTCCTGATAGGGGCTGGAATGTTTCTTGACGTAGATCAAGGTCCTGAGGTGAGCAGCCTGACAAAGACCCTCATCTCCAGGCCGATCCGCAGGCTAGGCCGGCATGAGGCTGCCCTGCGTCACCTGACGCCACCCATGTCCTTCACCGTTTGGAAGGAACATTTCTCTGGTGGCTAATGTTCTCCTCAAAGTCACGTCAGGAATTACGGAATTCAGAGGGAGCGACAGAACCTTGTGGTCTGAAATATCATGACTTGAGAAGAATTCCTGTGCTTTTTAGGGTTATGTCACCAGATAATCTCCTGATGAGTTGTGTTTACAGCTCTGTGCTGGGCACCACAGCAGAGATGGAGGTGAAGAACCCCAAGACTCCACACTCCATTTTTCTGGCCTTTTGTTACTGTAAGTGCTGTTAAAGCATTTTAAAAACTCAGTCACATTATTGTTGATAACATATTCCAACCCCTGAGCCTCGCAGCCTGAGACCGTCGCGACCCCAGCCGTGGGTCTGCATCCTGATGTGGCCACCACGGCAGCCCAGACACAGCTCACTTGCTGTTAGACCAACAGAAGACATGTCCTTCCTAAGGGGAAAAGTAACAGTATTAGAATGTTAACTAAATTTTAAGCAAACACAGGTCATTTTAATTCAAGCCAATACTTTTTCCAGTGCATGCCTGTGAGAAGCTGCAGCTTTCAAAGCAGCTCTGTTCTCATGGACTGATCATTTCACAGATCAATGAAATAAGAATTAAACAACTACAGGCTGAATTTTTTAGGTGAACGTCATTTTAAGTATTAGTGCGGTTTTATATTATAAAAGTGATGGATCTTAATCTTTAATATTATAAGAGCTCAGCTGGTGCTTACTGGTGTTGTAAGGCAATCAAACCCGTTACAAAGGACAAAGGAGCTGGTGCTGGACGGCTGGATCAATGGAGACACTGACTAAAGATGGGCCCTGAGTGGTTAATCCATGCTCCTTTGCTACCCTCTCGCGAAATGACAGATGAATAAATTTCTACAATGTAGCAATTTTTACTAACCAGAACATCCTAAATGCCTAGTAATAGAAGACTGGGTAAATAAATGAAGTACCATGCAGCCACTAATAAATTAAATTTTGAAGACTACGTCGGCAGATAAAGCAGGATATAAAATTCTTTGCAAATAAAATTATATAAAAGAAAAATAGGACTAAAAATTAAAATTGTAATAGTGTTAGTACTGAGATTATGAATGATTATTTAAAATAATTAGCAGGAAAGTTAACTCAGAGAGTAGGAGAAACTATCTGTAATAAATATATCAAATCAGGGACTTCTATGAAGAATATATAATAAGTGCCTACAAACAATACAAAAGAGGCAGAGAATATTAAAAAAGTGAAAAAATACAGCTATTTCATAAATAAGTAAAAAAATAAGCTATGGTCAATAAATAAATGAAAAGGCACGTAACTTCACTAATCATCAAGGAAACCAACATAAAACACTATTTCATACACATGAGAAAGGCTCAAGTAAGAATACAAAGTGTTGGAGCAAAGATGGAGAAATAGAACTTTAAGAGACTCCTGGAAGTCTAAATTGTAACAGTCACTAAGCTTGAACATGAACCTACTCTATGACACAGCCAGAAATGTGTACTAATATTCAGCAAACGATAAGAATATTCAAAGCAACAATATTTACAACAGCTAAGTACGGGACCCAATCTAAATGTTCACCACGAGAAGAGTGGGTGAACCATGGCAGTCCCACAACACAGCAAAGAGAACGGACCCAGCACGACCTTGGGCGGTGACCTGTGACCCCCACTGCCAGGACGCTGAAGGAAAGAAGGCTGAACAAGCCCACTCTCTATGACCCAGCTCGCCCAGCACTTAGAAACAGGTCAAATGAATCTATGATGTGAGGATCCACCTGGGGGGGGAGGGGCGGGTGGCACTACCGCGAAGCAAACCTGGCTTCTGGCACGCTGGCAATATTCCGTTGCTGCTCATAACACTGGCGTATGTTCCGTTTACGAAAATTGTATCAGGCTGTGGTTCAAGATCTGCATCCTTTCCTATATGCCTATTATGCATCAATAAAAAATGTGCTTAAAAATGTTGTCAAACACAAATTATGTGGCTATTTAAAGAGCTTCTGCCCGGCTGGTGTAGCTCAGTGGATTGAGCGCGAGCTGGGAACCAGAGGGTCCCGGTTCGATTCCCAGTCGGGGCACATGCCTGGGTTGCGGGCCAGGTTCCCATGAGGGCCATGCGAGAGGCAACCATACATTGCTGTTTCTCTCCCTCTCCTTCTCCCTCCCTTCCTCTCTCTCTAAAAATAAATAAAAATAAAATCTTAAAGAGCTTCTGAGTCTTTTAGAGATGCCATTAACTGCAAATAATAAAGATAAACCATTTCAGCCCGGCTGGTGTAGCTCAGTGGATTGAGCGCGGGCTGGGAACCAAAGGATCCCGGTTCGATTCCCAGTCGGGGTACATGCCTGGGTTGCAGGCCAGGTCCCCAGTGAGGGCCATGTGAGAGGCAACCATACATTGCTCTTTCTCCCTCCCTTCTCCTCTCTCTAAAAATAAATAAATAAAATCTTAAAAAAAAAAATGTTTAAAGATAAACCATTTCAGAGCCTTTAAATACTGGGTGGCAGAAGAAAGTGCACATGGTTTGTCTCCCTGTATCTGTCCCTCCACATCATCCAGTAACTGAAGTGTGTCTGTTATGGTAACGCCCCTACATGGGTTCTTCTGAACATGTCTGTCCTTGAACTAATCACTTCCTCATTCAAACAGGCACCGCCAGCCTCCTCCTGGCGGCTGGCCTCCACCTACTCTCTGGTGCTGAACTCCGCAGGGGTCTCTGAGTAGGGAAATGCTTCTTCTGTGTGCCACACTGTCAGAGGGTATTCGACCCTGACTGTGACCCAGTGCCTTTCGGAGGTCAACTCTCCCCGGTTTTACTCTTCAAAAGGTCTTGGTCAGGTGGGCAACTGGGCCGGGTCAAAGGGCAAATCAAGGAATCACACCACTCCTCTCTCTGGAAACTAACGCTTGGTGATTGGATTTCTCTGCCATGTCTGGTTGCTTGTTCCTCCAGAGGAGTCTCCTTGCAGGAGGCACCTCCATCACCTTCAAGGGCCCAGTCTACCAATTATCTAGCTCAGCGCCACATCTGAACCCCAGAAGGTGACACGGATCTCTGCTACTATGTGAGTTACTACTCTCCATTAAGAGCACAGCTCACGGGGTTTGGCCCAGGTGGCAGAAGAGCGGGGTGCAGCAATGCTTCCTAGTACATTCAGGAAGTGGGAAAAGCCTTCCGGGGTCAGGGGAGCACATTTCCAAGTCCAATACCACATCAGGCTGGTAAAGGCCTCATCTGGAAAGTCATCTCTAAAACAGTCTCTTTTTCAGTTAACATCAAGGGACTTCTTTAAAGTTCTGCAAACTTTTATAGCTTGCTTATAAAATAGCACTGTCCCTGACTTAAGACAGAATCATAAAATGTGAACGCCAGCAAGTCCTCAGAGCCCGCCCGTTTCACAGATGAGGGCTCCAGGGGGCACAGCGGGGAGCCTGATCCCAGGTCACGGTCCCTGGCCATTCGGAGGAGGCCCAGTTTTCCTGACTCCCAGGTCAGAGCTTCCTCCTCTATGCCATGCTTCCTCAACGTATTCCAGATGAGACATATTTTTCCAAGGTAAATAATCGTAATATTTATGTTCCTTTCCAGAATCATTGTAATCTCACTCACAAGCCTTTCCTCCACTGAAGGAAAAGCAAAAATGCCAAAGACGGTAGAGAAGGAGAGGAGAGGAGGAAGAACGAGGGGGACAGAGGCAGTGGGTCACCCTCTGTCCTATAGAGCTGATCAGACGCAGGAACAGGGCGCAGCCGGTGGAGAGGATGAAGCAGTAACTCCTGAAGACTGCAGTGTCTTTGCCCAGGATCCCCCTTGGAGTGAAGCAAAGCAACCAGTCGCGTGGGGAGACTGGGAGAGCGCCGGCTGCTTTAGCCCAGCCTCTGCCCCTCTACTGGTGACGTTCAGAATCTCAGCTGCCAGTAATTTTTTTCTTCTTAATTTCTTTTAGGAATTTTTAAGTTGAAATTTTTATTCTTAATTTTACTTTTATCCTCTTTTCATTTAAAAAGATATGTATTATAATGAATTAAGCAAAACAGTGGCATGTAGAGAAAAGTTCAATGTCCCATCCTTTCATTGTTTACTGTGTGTTGCTTAAGCAAACAAAACGCATACATGTCGCTTTTTAACCCATCTGGATTTTACCTTGGCTTCCTCCGTGAGGCAGAGATGTAACTTTAACTTATTTTTGAAAATAGGTGACCTAAAGCCCTAACTACTCTACGAATGGGGATGGGGGCAACACACAACCCCTAAGAACTGCATCTTTGGGCGGGGGTGCTACGAACGTGTGACTCCACAGAGCTCAAACTGGCTTTGTCTCGGAGAGGCCAGCGCGGGGCACTGATCTAAAGATGGGTTTCTCTTCCTGTGCTGAAGCACTTCCTTCACGTTAATACAGTCTGGGGAAACGAAGACACCCTTTAATTTTTTAGCAGAACGGTGGAATTATGATTCACCCCACTCTGAGTTGTTTTTGGACTGAAGTCCTCAGATGAGAAACGTTGTTGACAATCCTTTGCTTTTATGATTGCACATATTTTGGCTGTAGATTGTTTCACTGCATTTTATCCAACAATCCCTTCTCTGTCAAACTGAGTAATTTGACATTTTCACCTTCTTCCTTACAATCTACGTAGCTTCCCTTTAGCTTCCAAATGTGGTGGGACATCCCCCAAATAACAAGAAGGACTTGAAATGCTAGAGACAGTTTGGGAGGCACGGGAGAGCGCTGCAGGATGTCTCTCTGTGCTAAGTCGAGCAGCTTCCTGCCCATCCCATTTTAGAATTGGGGCTTATTTTATCTGTGTGGCTGGGCCCACTGGGAGTGTGTGGCTGGGTCCTGACTCACAGTCATGCGTGGCTTCCAGAGCAGCAGGACTGCTCCTTCTCAGGGAGAAGACGCACTGAGGTCAGTAACCCCCACCTCCATCGGGAAAGTGAGCTCGATGCTTCCCAGGTCCACCTGATCGCAGGGTTTTGTCTTTTCCACGTTAGAATAACTTTTGAAAAGCTCATTTATGCCCCTAAGTCACTCTGAGGTTGCTGCAAATATGTATTAACAGCTATGGCCTGAACTTTCCTGATGCCTCCACCACGTCCTGCGCCCACCAGGAGTATCACTCGCTGTTCGGAGTCCCGCGTGCCCCCACTGCAGGTCTTCTGCACAGTGAGCGGCGCAGCTGCCACACCTTCCCTGGTGAATGTGTGTGACAATGACTCTCCAAACAACACCAAGGGCAAAGTAACTGGATTAAAAAGAATCATTAACCACGGACTGTAAGCTTGAGCCGCTGTCCTCAGCCACTGTTCTGGCCTGCTTCGCATCTCTCCTCGCCTCTGAGGTCCTGGAGGGCCGCGGCCTCATAGAAAGGAAACCAAAACCATGCGGATAAAAGCGTGACCGGCTCGAGCCACCCTTGAAAGGCGAGCCCTTCATTAATAATACGCACTGCTCGAGTATTCTGCTCTTGGACTCGTAAGATAACCTGACATTGTTCTTCTGGGCAAACTTCCAGTTTTCAGGGAATCCTGTACTTGGTTTTGTTTTAATGTTGGCTTCGGTGACTCCCTAAGAAATTTAACCAGCTGCCAACTGACCCTATTCACAAACAGGGAACACAGGGCCTATTGTAAACCCAGTGACAATATTCAGATTGGCTAAAAATTCAGCACCTCAGAACTACAGAATAAATTTTCCTGGACCATCCTGAAAACCTTTGTTATTTATTACATGTCTTCCGACTCCTTCCATGAGATTTAGGGAGGATGGGTGCACTTTCGCCAGACCTGTTCTCCTTGGCTGGTTTCTGACAAGAAGTCTATTCCAAGCAGCCCTACTGCCTTTTTGGTTATATTGATGTTTTTCTTTGGAAAAGATGTCTCTTCCTATATGCCCACTGATTTCCAAGAGAGGGAAGTGGCCACATTTGCTTTGTAAGTGACGAAGTGATGAGGAGCGGCACCAGAGCACGCACAGGCTTCCTTTCAACTGTCTGGTCTTCTCAAAAAGCGGAGAGACGACTTCAGACCCACTGGACATTTCTGTGCCTTCCAGCGGCACAGTCGGCCACGCGGTACGAGAAAGGGTTGGCAGCAGATTAAGAGCAGGGGTTTTACTTCTGTCTCGAGTAATGTTGCTTTCATGTCTTTATTTTTCTTTTAAGGTTTTATTGATTTATTTTTAGAGAGAAGGGAAGGGAGAAAGAAAAGGAGAGAAATATTAATGCATGGTTGCCGCTTGCATGCCCCCTACTGGGGACCCGGCCCGCAACCCAGGCATGTGCCCGGACTGGAAATCGAACCGGTGACTCTTTGGTTCACAGGCTGCTGCTCAGTCCACTGAGCCACACCAGCCAGGGCTTCATGTCTTAAGTAATACAAGCAGCAACACTAACTTAATAGTGAGGGGTGTGTGTGTAAATGAGCTTTAATGTCTGTAGAACGTTTCTAAAAAGGTACATTAGGTCACAAGCAAAATCTCAATACATTCTCCAAAATACATATTGCACTTCACTTTCTGATTCTCCTTAATCTTTTCCATCCTGGTTTGCAGCCCTGATGTGACCAAAAAAGAGAGATTTTTTCTGAGATGAAAATTACTTAAAATTTACTTCTGTCACCTTAAGTATTTAAGAAAAGCTGACAGTTTTCTTCACACCACCTTTTCTGATTGGCTACATCCACATCTTTTGCTACACATATTCGTGAACCACACCTCAATAAATTATATATATATTTATTATAAAAACAAAGAACAACAAAAACAAGTTGATTTTGTTGGAACTGTTAATTTCCAAAAGATTACTTAAGGCAGTAAAGTTTTCTTTTATAGAAAATAAAGTTTAAAGTTTCATTATTCATCAAAAACACCTGGAAATGATTTGAGGGTTTTCAAAGTCACTATTCTAATAGGTATTACTTCCAACCTAACCATTACTGGCCTTTGAAATATAGAAGCTAAAAGCAAACTGGACAGATCAAATACTAAAGATAAAAGCATTTTGAAAAGCATACAGTGCTATAAAAACATAAGGTGGTGGCATTAAAAATGGATTTGGACAAGAAATCCCAAGCTCATTCATTTCAGTGACTCCCTTAAATCTCGGGCGAGGGCAGAAAACAGTGTGACTTTAATCCAGATCCAGTTCTACATCTTCCCGGGGTCCTTTCAGGCCAGTTGACTTTCATCAAATTGCTCTCCATCCCTAAAGGATTAGAAACGAACCGAGAGGTCCTGGTCAAGCGCCACAGCTTTTCACGCAGAGCCATCATGCTCACTTGCTTAAAAGGACATTGGCAAACTGTGTAATCAAATCTGAAAGTAACTTTTCAGGCATTGCATGTAGTCTTTCTGACAAAGAAGAGTTTTATATTTGTGGCAGTTAAAATCTCTGGCTGTAGCTAAATAGTTGGTGATAAAACAGTCACAAAGACAAGGGAAAGTCCTCCTGTGAATTAATAAAGGGATTAATAACAGTAATACATTTGAAAATACGTCAGAAGCGATAAACAGCCAGAGGGCAGAGCCTGCACACACTGTGCTCTGTGCCCCCTGACGCCGTGTGGGCAAGGGCTCCGGGGACCACTGCCGACCTGCACCGAACTCGCCATACATCCAACACTAATCTGACAAAACAAAGAGAAGAGGCGACTGTTATGTGCGTGTGTGTGTTTTACAGAGAACACCCACGGAAGGATACACGTTGATTTGGTTGCAAAGATGAGACTTAATTTCTGACATTTCTGTATTTCTGTATTGTTCAGATTTTTACTACAAGCATGTTTTACTTTTGAAATCCAAATGAGTAAAATCAAAACAAAAACTTATTGGCTAAATTTGCCAACAAAGAATGGGTATTATTTTTAAACCACAAAACTATTCAAATTATATATACATACACAGATATATACGTATGTGCGTGTGTGTGTAAAATAAATACAGTCTTCCAAAATTGGGTTTGGTCAGGGGTGCGGTCAGGGCGAATGGATGCTCAGCCCGGCTCAATCCCACTCCCCTAACCTGTGGGACCTGACACTCTCAGAGCAGACAGAATTTCCACTTCATTCTGTGAAGCCAGACTGCTCCCTAGGACTGGTTCCAGAAACATTCCCTGAGCCCTTACTTAGTCCAAAGCGTACTAGCGACACTGTCAGAGGGATGAGGACGGCTCACTCTGCCAGGAGAGGGAGATGGGGCTGAAGGGTTCAAAGGCCCGTCTTCTCCTCTAACCCACAGTCCTGGTTTCAGAATCTAAAGCCAGATGAGGCATACTGAAGAAAACAAAAAGCAAAATAGAAAACATGAAAAATACTCTGATATATGCAAAGCAAATCTACCGACTTGACAGATTCTAAAATAAATTTAAATTTGGTCATGATGTCTAAGTTTTGGAAATATTTTCGTATCACTTAGAGTTGGAATCAATATGTGCAATTTATCTATAACTATACCAGTAAACAAACACTTTCTACTTTTTTTTGTTTTTTAAAAAGAGAATATCACATTTTAACATAGGTTTAACATACCTGGTTTCAGTTATGAACTTGTCTAACCTCATAAAGGGATTTGTTTTTCAAATTCAGTATCCAAAACATGGATAAATTAGGCTTATGAAGAAAATTGAACTTTTGTGGGCAAAACAAATCTAGAAAACACTGGCAGTTACTCAAAAACACAGTGTTTTGAAACACCCGAGCAGGACCCAGGTCATGTGACTGGCAGGCTCCCACGGCCGAGACCCCGGGATGGGATGGCAGCACCGACGGGGGCCCACACCTGGGCAGACCGGTCCAGCTGCGGGGACGACACTCAGCCTGGCCGCCGCCGCCAGGCCGCACTCGAACGCAGGCCTCTGGGAGCCATTAGCCCCCGCGAATACAGTGAACATCAGAAGCAACAAGGAAGCACGTGACCGGTGGTTATGTGCTGGAAATTCATGTCCCTAGTACAAGCCGGACCTGCATTCTCCCTTTCTGACCTGCAGCCCCTCACTTTCCCCAGACATAATCTAGAAATGAAACACGACCAAACTGGTGAATAACTAAAACAGTATCTCCTAGATATTCCATACACTCTTTGTCCTGCTCAAAATTCCATTCCTCTCTGCCCAAAAGGGGCACCTGGGAGGGCAGAACAGCCATGCGTCTATTCACTCCCACCTGCACTGGGACCTCGGGCCTGACCCTAACCCACTGTAAGAGGCCTGGGCTCAGCAGCACAGACAAGCCCAAAGAACAACAGTCCCTGCCCCCGGAGCTCAGAGACACCAACCGAAAGCACAAGCAGCACCATGGAATCCGTGTTCTGAGAGAAAGGGATTAAAAGCATACAGGAACTCATAGGAGGGAGCCAGGAGTCTCTCCTAGAGCAGCTGGGCCAGCCGACAGAGCGGTGGCACCGGGGCGGAGATTTGAGCCTGAGCTGACCAGGCAGCACAGGGAAAAAGAACACTTGGGAAGAAGAGACAGCCTATTCTGAGACACAGAGGCATGAAAATCCCGATGTAGTCCCTGTTGGTGGGAATGTAAATTGGTTTATCCGCTATAGAAACAGTATGGAGGTTCCTAAAAAAAATAAAAACACAATGAAAATAGGACCCAGCAATTCCAGCTCTGCATGCATGGCCAAATGAACACACACAGGGTTTCCAAGAGTGTGTGCTCACCCCTGAGTTCACCGCACCATTCTTACAGCCAAGACACGGACACTGAGTGTCCATCAACAGCTGAATGCACAATGAAGCGCGCACACGCACGCGCGCGCGCACACACACACACACACACACACACACGAGTACTACTCAGCCATGACAAAGAGGGAAAGCCCGCCATGCGCAATGACAAGGAGAGACTGTGAGGGTATTATACCAGGTGAGTCAAACACAAATGCTGCACGACATCACTTATACGTGGAATCTAAAGCAGCCACGTCCTCAGAAACGGCGAGTAGAAGGGCAGTCACCGGAGGCTGGGGGTAGGGAATGGGGGACGTGCTGTTTTAGGGTGCCACCTCGCAAACTGGCAGAGAAGTCCTGGGGGCTGCACGCACAGCGCGGTGACTGTGAATAACAAGCACTGCGTTATAAACGCCAGAGTCGCTCAGTCTCACTGTTCCCACCACAGGGAGTGATGGTGGTCACGTGGCGTGACTGGGTGCCAGCTGACACCACAGTTCCAATGATGTTTCAAGTGTAAATGCATCGAATCATCGAATCCTGCACCTGGAACTCATGCAACGTTCTATGTCAACGACATCTCAATAAAAACAAATTTCTAAAAAGTCCTGACGTGTTCAAGAGTGGTGAGAAGTGAAGCGGCGGGTGTGAGGCGGGGAGAAGCAGCCACACCGTGCAGGCCGACGGGAGGCCGCGCACAAACCCGCCAAGGCTCCTCAGAAGTGACACTAGCAACGGGGAAGTGCAAGAGGCCCCTGGGAGGCACTGCTCCTTGGGGACCAGGGGCGCGTGTGTCTCCCCGTCTCAGCTGGACACAGTGTCTCCTTCCAAGCTGGATAAAACTGACACTTCCTCATGGTTCACCTTCTCTCGTCTCCCTTTGGAGGGGAGCCAAGCCGTGTCTCCTCCTGTGCTTCCCACCACTTTCCTTCCGGAAAGAAGAGAACTCCAGTCCCAAACCTCGCTGCCCGAGCTTAGGGAAAACCCGGTCTCTCTGAGACTCAGGGTCCCTTTTTATGGGAGGAAGGGGCTGGACTGCACGACGTGCAAAATTCAGGGCCTCTATAAGCAGAAGGCAAAAAGTGGCATGTTTTCATTTTAACAACCACGGAAAGGGAGGAGAATCAGTAACAGCAGTTTTTAAAATAATCTCAGCCACACAAATGTACAGAAAACAAAATCTACCTAATAAGGGATGGTGGGGCTAGTATAGTTAGCTGTGTAAGTCAAAAACTTCTCAGTTTTCTCATCTGCCAAATGAGGGTCACAAATTTACCACTTGAACTGGTTGTGAGGCTTAAACGAGAAAACATACACGGAAGTGACTCTGCACACCTGGCACGCAGCAGGGCTAAGTGAACGCTGATTCAGTCTCGTCTGATGTCTCTCTCAAGTGAATTTATGAGCGTGGCATCTTTTGTATCAGTTAACAAAAGATATGCAAATATGATGACAGTCTGTAAACTGTTTCAAAAATGAAATTTTATAATTGTCATTTTGGAAAAATTGAAGGCTTGTGGCTTAAAGAAAAACAACTATTATACAATAAACCCACTGCTTCTGTAGAGACCTAAAAGGAAACGTCCCTCTCTCCACCGCTGCCACCCCCGGGGGAAAGGGGCTTTGCCTTTGATTTGCAAAGCATATCTGATTCCTTCCAGCCATTACAGAGTCAAATAATAAAACGGGTTTACATACAGTGAAGGAATAACAACTCCTCTTACTTCAATTCTGCACTTAAACCAACAGACCCAAATCCTTTGAAATACGATCATCAATGCAATTATGCGTTGAACTGCGTAAATTAACAGACAGTCATCTGGGAGACATAAAACAAGCCCTGTGACAATGTGCCTCTAATTGCATGGGAGATCAGGATGTTACTGACATTTTACATTCTGCTTCATTGCCCACGAAGCAGCATGTATTTTCATAATAATGCTTTTTCCAAGTAGAAACAACCTAAGGAGTTATAACTCAATTTCCAAGATGAAGAGGAAACCGAAGGGAAAAAATATACAATGGAAACAATGCCCCTAGTATTTGGAGGAGAGCTGGGAGGGACAGGAGAAAGAAGAGAGCCAAAATAAATGTAAGTGACTGCTTTGAAATCATTCCTCAGGTTCAGGCAGCAAGCTCCACTCATCTCAGCTTCCCTGTTTTCACGGATCAGACATCTCCAAACGTCCGATAATGAAAACCGCCTGCCTGCCTGCCATGTGCAGGAATCTGGGCTGGGCACGGGGTCGGCGATGGGTCGGTCTCCAGAGGAATCCTGCTTGTTGTTAACTAAGTTCAGCTCATGATGCAAAAAATCCACTCAGCCCTCACAGGCCCTTCAACCAACAGCTTAGCATCTTTATAGACATGGAGGTAAAGGTTAAGGTTACAAATGTCACATGTGGGCTCAGAGGCAGAGCAAGGCGCTCACACAGACACTGGTCTTTGTTCTGTTTTCAGACAGGACGGGAACCTGTGGGAAAGGCTGCCCCCTTGTGTTCGTCTGGGCGCAGTTGTGGTCCCGGCTGGAGCGGGAACCTGCGGGCGGCTGGCCGATGCACAGACAGGCATGATGGCTTCAGAGACCAGCCTTAGCCACTCAACCTTTGTCCAGAAATCAAGGCCAGTGTAAGTGAGGATCCGGCTTGTGCCTTCAGAGAACATGGCTCGAGAACGAGACAGCTGTCTGGACCTCTGGGGGCACAGCCACGTAGCAAGTCCTTGAGCTTTTTCAAAGCTCCTGTCTGTGAGGGGAGATCTCTAGAGAGGTGGAATTCTTCCTGTCTAGTGGCTTTCTGAATGTCACCTACAGCAATCCACAGAGAGAGGGGCAGAGAGGATAATGAGAACAGTGAGCAATTAAAGGCGACAGGAAAACCTAAGTCACGGACCAGTGGGGAGGTTCCTGAAAAATTAACCAAGAGAAAAGGAAGGGCCACAGAGACCACCTGACCCAACCCCACTTCATGACGATAACAGGTTCAGGACTGGACATTCCCACAAAAGCGGCCCACTTGCCAGAGATCTTAACTGGCAAACCCATGCTGCTTCTCACACAAGAGCCAGCCTTATTAGCTGGTTTGGGATCGAAACTTGAAGGGCCTAGAAACAACCTGGAAGGTTAAATTAAAGCAGCCAGTGCGGGAATCTAACTATGTACGTAGTATAGAACCAAACACATACTCAGCATGGAAAGACACGTGAGAGAACGATGAGACTATGAAAGTAGGCAAGTAAAGGCTTATCTTTTCAGAGTAAATACCACTTGACTACACGTAAAAGCCAAAGCTTTTTGTTTCTTTTAAGGGACTTTGGATCCTGAGAAAGGAAGGCTTATCAAAAACATTGATATCTACTCCTGCCTTTCCCATATACCTCCACCCCAAAATCTCAAGTGAGATGTCCAAGAAACGTAAAAATAGGGGAAGGCTATGGCGGCACAGGAAAAGGTCTCATTCAAACACTAAAAACTTTGAAAAATGGAACTAGACGAAAGGTCACCCAGACATACTAGAATTAATTTATGCCACTGAGAAAGCAGCTGGTCTCTCCAGAAGTTCAAAGAAGAGACCCTAGACCTCACAGATACCCCAGAGTAAGAAGGCCAAGGGCAAAAGATTCTGCGGCAGAAGTAGCTTCAGCTTCTGCTATGGCTCAGCAAAGGACCTTATATGAAAATGGGAAAGCGTCTCCCTAGAAGAGATTAGTACCATTCTAATTTTAATTATTTGAAATGACTTGGTAATGACAAGATTTACAGAACACAAAACACTCAAAGAGCAATGCAAGAAAGAGTACAACTGCCAAAGTATGGGACAGAGAACAAGAGAACTAGAGACAAAAGACCAGTGGAGCTTAGGTGCCCGCACATCACGCCTTGGAGAATGTGGTACAAAATCTCAGCTGGGGCGGATGAGCTCTCGAGCAGGAGGCATCTGAGCCCTGCCTTCCCTTGGAAGCACCCTTCGCTCAGAAGATCACAAAAGAGCTTCAGGTGACTCCTGGGGACAATTCTGGCGGTAGAAAGCCTAGGACAAAGCTTTCCTCTGAAACAAACCGAAACTGAGCAGCAGCAGCTGAGACTGGAACGCCCCTGCTCCTCTGACGTCACAGGGCCTAGCCTTCTGCCGCCCAGACGCAGCTGTGTGCCCGCCGGGGCGCCTGGACCCGCTGAGGGGAGCGGGGAGGAGGAAGCAGCTAGTTTCAGGCACGGTGTGAGCTAAACAAAGCACCTCCAGAGGTAACGTCAGCTTGGCTCTGGGGTCCTGGACAATGTTATCACATTAAAATGTCACTGTCCTGATAGCCTTTAATGAGAAATGTTCAGACTAAAAGAATTTTGCTCTCACCTACGAAATTCCAGAATGTTTATAATGAAAACCAAATGTGTTCACTTCTTTAAAAAAATGTTTTCCGCACTTTCTAACGCCCTTTAAAATACCTAAGAGTATTTTAAAATTTCAAGAAATAAATGATGAACACTAGGTAGCTCTGGCTATTCACGTGTTCTGCCAGAGATCTTAACTGATTCTTTCATTCCATCAATCTTCACTGAACACCCGAGAGATCTTCACCAGAAGCAATGAAATACAAAGACTTACAAGGTAAAATGTGTTTATCTTGCCCTGGCTGGTGTGGCTCAGTGGATTGAGTGCTGGCCTGAGAACAGAAAGGTGGGGGGTTCGGTTCTGTCAGGGCACATGCCTGGGCTGCATGCCAGGTCCCCAGTAGGGGGCGTGCAAGTGGCAAGCAATCGATGTTTCTTTAGCACATGGATGTTTCTCTCCCTCTCTCCCTCTTTCTCCCTTCCTTCCCCCCTCTAAAAAATAAATAAATGAAATCTTTAAGAAAAATGTGTCTATCTCATTTGCAAGAAGATAATCACTCTTGAATGTGGAACTAGTAGTATCTGACATAAAATATGCCCTAATATTTAACTTTGATGCCATTATTATAATAAACATTAATACTAGTCTCCATGCAAATGAACTGGGTAATTAACCTGAAATGTATGATTATCTGTGAGAACATGAAGTACTAAAATCAACATAAGGAACAATAAAAAGAACCCGAAAGAGGCAGCAACTGATTATAACTTTATCAAATCACAACCCTGATAACCAACCAAGAAAAGCTGGTTTCATGGCTGTTAAAACCACATTTCTTAAGGACCGGAAAATTCCTGTGCCATCTAAACTATTCCACAAATTAAAAAACAGTAAAAACCATGCCCTCATTTGTTGTTTCATGCAATCAGCATAATACTGACACCTAATTCCACAAATATAAAATAAATAGATAAAAAAAGTACAGACCAGGCAAACTTCACTTTATGTAAAAAATTCTCCACAAATGAGCTCACTGCTACATGAACATACTGAAATACACTCAGCAAAGAGCACATTCCAGGAAGACAACACTGGTTTGTTATTAGACAGTGTATCAAAGTGACCCACAGGGGAAGTGGGTCAAAAGAAAGACAGACACCTGTGTCCCCTGAGAGACCATTTGATCAAAGCTCAACATCTGTACACATTTTCACCACCGATCTAGAAACCAGAAAGAGGAGGGCTCTTTATCTCACTGGGAAGACTGCCCAGGTCGAACCTCAGGGCAGCACACGACAGGATGCAGGGGTTCCTGCAGCGAGCGGAAGCGGACGCCGTCCTCACACCGCTGCTCACACCGCCCTGGGAGTGACAGCGCGCGCACTCGCACGGAAGGTGTAAATACTGAGAGGAGATTATCTCTAAGAGAAAAATATGCAGGTTATAACACCGGCAAAGTATAAATTTTTGGTGTGAAAAACATATCAATGCTACTGAACTGTACTCAAAACAGTTCAAGCACCAAATTTTGTATCATACAGAATGGAGCAAAGGTAGTTTTACAGCTGCAGTTATGAGTATAACTGCACAATGCAGCTTATTCTTGTATTATTTTTTATGATGTTATTTTCCATACAAACAACTGTAAACTTATTTTTTTTTAAATAAATACATCCTGTATTTTTTTTTCATTTTATTTATTTTTAGAGAGAGGGAAAAGGAGGGAGAAAGAGAAGGAGAGAAACATCAATTGGCCCAGCTGGTGCAGCTCAGTGGATTGAGCGCGGGCTGGGAACCAGAGGGTCCCGGTTCGATTCCCAGTTGGGGCACATGCCTGGGTTGCAGGCCAGGTCCCCAATGAGAACCATGTGAGAGGCAACCATACATTGCTCTTTCTCCCTCCCTTCTCCTCTCTCTGAAAATAAATAAATAAAATCTTTAAAAAAAAAAAAAAAGAAAAAGAAAAAAAGAAACATCAATTGGTTGCCCCTTGTAAGCTACCCTGACTGGTGGTGGAACCCGCAACCCAGGCATGTGCCCTGACTGGGAATCGAACTGGCAACCTCTGGGTTTGTGGAACAGTGCCCAACCCGCTGAGCCACACTAGTCAGGGCCCACACCCTGCATTTTTTTAATCACAATTTTTAAAAAAGTATTATACACATATACAAGTATAAAAAGATTGGTGTTGATTCCTATGGTAAGGGATAACTCTTATTTAGCTTCTGCATTTTTCAAGCGGACCTACATTATTAGTTACACTGTACTGAAAATTTGTGGCTAGTGGCTTCCAGTGGACGGTGCAGTTCCAAATGGTGGAAGAGGTGGGAACTTCCCACTCTGGAATGACCATGATACCAAGAAAATATGACCAATTTTACTTATTATCCAAGAAAAATCTGTACCAAACGATAGTCAATCCAATCTAACACTGTATGAAGACATTATGCAATGATCAAGTGCTGCTTTCTTTTCCCTCCAGGAATAAAAGGGCATCTTAATAATCAAAAAATAATTCAATACAATTCGGGAACGAGTTTTTGCAAGGAGCAGCTCTGTAACTGCCTTCAGATGCTGAGACTGCATCTGTAAAATTCAGTATCTATCCCTGGATTAAATAAAAACATTTTTTTTAGCATGCAGGGTAAGCGATATGAACCAACAGGTATCAGCAAACCTGAAACTAAAATACTCTGGAAAGTTTCACTACAGTCAGGGAGGAACCAGACAGAATAGCAGCTGTAACTATTATTAGTGACCACAGCTTTATACGCAATAGAAAAGTAGAAAGAAATAAGACACACAACTATGAGATTTCAGGAGAATAAAATCGTTATCATTTGGGTAAAGGAAAAATTATTAAAATCAGTTGAAACTAAGTTAATGTTAAGAAGTGACCAGTAAGGCTGCTCGTTATTTACTGATTAAAATAAATTCTTTCCAAGTGGCAAGGCTGGTAATAAAGTATACTGAAAAGAAATTTACTAGCTAGTGGATTTAAAGTATCATAAAAGTACAACAAGGCTTAAGAATCACAAACTGTTGAGATTTTCCTTTAAATACATCAAATCAAATCTGTTGGTAAAACCCCACTTGACTAAGGAAGCACACACGCATTCAAACCACTCCAACTTCTGACCAAGCCGGCGACCTACGCTGGCAGGACGAACCAGCTCAGAAAAAGGCGAGGCGGTATTTATTATTCTCCTCATGCTGTAAAAAGAGGAGTATCCTATTTCCTCTTAAAATATGCCCCTGAAATTTTAAAGATTTAACCATATGGAAGAGATCTGAGAGTGCACAAGAAAAGGCTAAGGATTTGGAATCCTAATTCAATTTCCCCTCACATTTTAACAGGCGTCTGTAGCAAACATTTACTCTCAGAGATACTCTCAGTAGGGAACTGAACAAAAAGCTATTGTGTTTAAACATGTGAGGTCTCTCTGGTCCCATCTATACCAACTTTTCAAACATCAGGTTAGAATTAAATAATTTTGAAGCTTAAATTAACTATTTCCAGACACAAAATATATTCCACACTTACCGGTCAGTGTAAATTCCCCCAGTGAGTTATGGCTGAAATCTGCATTTTTCAAGCACCAAGAAAAGAATTTTCCTGTAGGCCCTGACATCACACTGACTCGTTCAAGAATTCCATATAATGTTTCCATTTCCTCCTCTAACAAAAATTTTCATCTGCATTTGATAACTGACTCTACCGTGTCTGATGGAAAGCACATGGGCGTCAGCCACATCACTCTGCTGCTATCTTCCTATTAAATAGGAATTACAACTTTTTCTGTAAGCGAACAAGAATAAAAAAAAAAAATGAAATTTACTAGCCTGCCCTGATCACTATAAACATCACTATGTTTTAATTTGTAATCTGCATCTTATCATGGGCCTGTTGAAACATAAAAGAAAACAACAGCTTATCCCTGATCAGTGGTATAGCTGTTTTAAAACACGTCCACAAATTCTTTGACATGTCTCCCATCAAAAGGTGGAGTCAGTTCCCACCCTACGGGCACAGGCCAGTTCTAGTGACTCACTTCTACCTAATGAAGAGAACACGCAGAAGTGAGGCTAATGGCTATGAAGGCTGGGCCATAAAAGCTGAAGAAGCCTCCTCCTTCCTCTTCCTACTGAGATGCTCACCTGCTCATGGGCGGAACCCAACCACCAACCGCGCTGTGCAGATGCCCGGCAGCCAGGTGGAAAGGCCACACGCTCCAGCGCCAGTCCCACTGCCAACCGACGTCCCAGCAGACAACCAGCCTCGACCAGCAGACGTGTGCGGGACGCCCGCCCAGACCATGCTCGACTGCAGGTTCACGAGAAAGCACAGGCTGGCTGTGCTCAGCCGCTAGGCTTTGGGCGGTTTCTCGTGCAGCAGACAATTGGAACATGCAGATCAGCGCAACCAAATCAGCCGCCCATCTTACGCTTCTCACTCCACTCCCTCCCACACCCCACCAAACTCCCCACAAGACGACAAACCTGCCCTCAATTTTTAAAAATCTGTGCCAACAAACCTGGTCTCAGCTTAGCAAGCCCATGGCTGGAATCCCACATCCATTCATTACCCTCGGCTGCCAGCTTGCTTTCTCGTGGGCTGTTGGCTTTTCACGTGTTAACAAACCGGAATCCTTGGCCATCTCCTCTGTCCTGCCTTAATCTTACTCCTGGCTTTGAAAAGTTGCTAGTCCGAAACACCTGGCTTACGAAACTGCTGCTACTGCTACATATACTCCAGTTTCTAAATCAATGAACAAGTGAAATGTGCCTAAAAAGGTAATTCTGACTGGAAGGCTGGTAACTAGTTCCAGATGTTTCAATGGAGGCATTCAAATAGGTTACCAACCCAACAAAATAACCGAATTAGAAATTTACTGTTCCTTCTAATGAACACTAGGAAGGGAAATATCCTAATCACTGAAATGAGACTGTTCTCCAAGAAACACAAGCCTTAATGGGGCCCAATGGTTTGGAGCCAGAAGTTAGTCATCTGGGCTGCCTTCTGCGGGAGCAGGGGTTCTTCCTGCTACCAAACAAAGCACTCGCAGGCCACCTGGACAGTACCTACTTTCTTTTAAAAGGACGACCATAACTCAGAGCAAGTTATTGATTACACAAAAGTGCTAAGTGAAAGCCTAAGCACGCCAGAAAAGAAAAACCAAACAAAAAGAGAGGTCCGTCCCTCCCTTCGCAGACGGCACGAAGCCTGGGACAAGCCCCCTCAGAGCGGACACGCACGGCACGCAGCACCGCCCCACCTAGCACGTTTCCCGGCGGCACCTCCTCCAGATCCTGCAGCTCCCGTCCCATCAGGAGGTACAGGTGTTCCAGCGTGCAGCTCGCCATGTGCGGGACGGGGGGCAGGTCGTCCAGCGGAGCTGAGAAGCCTAATGGCACCTGGGGAAAGAAAAATGATTGAATTCAAATGAAAAAAATCAGTTAATATCTATCAAGTTATTTTCATTTGTAAGTAAGATGTGGTACAGTCGCATTTTATGTAAATCTGAATCATGCAAATTTGAAATGGTGTTCTGTGAAAATAAGTCTCACTTTATGAATAAAATCTGATATAGTGAAACCTCTCAGATATTTGAAAATAGTCAAGAATCCCAAATAATCATCAGCTTCATGGCTCAGTTAATATAAATTCTGTTGTACCCTGGCAGCACCACAGAAGCTGATGAACAAACCCCCACACTTGGCCCTCACTAGTGTCTGTGTGAACACCGTGCACACACCAGTCCTGGTGACGACGGTGCTATTATTGCAACAGCCGTGATTACTCTTATCACTTTACATTGTTTTAATTTTATTACAATGTCCTCAGCACATCCAGCAACAGCTGGCGCCAGTGCTCAGAAACACAGGACAAGGAGTTACTTTTTAAGGTATAAATATGCTACCAGGAAAATAGATTTAGGAGCTCCCTCCACATCATATTTATTCTTGTGGAGATACCATCTCGAATTACTCGAGTTTTGTCAAGGATTATTCAGTGTCTTCAAGACTATTCAAGACACTGTCTTCAATTAGTCAGCGGCCCCCGTATCACGGCCAGTCCCCGGAAAGCATTTCCATCACCAGCTTCTCTGCGGCACCCGGGGGCACTGTGCAAGCAACTACGAAGGAAAAAAATGCTGGCGGTAACACGTACAGAGAAAACTAACGTCGCAAATGTACAGCGAGTGACAAAGCAGCACAGCACACAGATTCACTAAAGCTCAGGGGAGCGGGCAGCTACTCTGCCAGGCGAAACTCGGGAACTTCACGAAAACAATGGCCTTCCGGGCACGTGCCCCACGGAAGTGCACACGCTGATCCAGGGGCAGCTCTGCAGGGAGGCTCTGACGGCGCTTCGGAGAGAAGTACTAAACGGGAGCGTTAAACAGGAAAAAACAGAGCGATGTACAGACACTGTGGACGTTCACTTCAACTATAAATTACAATTAGTAAGAGTTTAGCAAGGTCGCTAGACACCGTATCCAAATACAAAAACTGTACCTATAGCATCAGCAGTAGAAAATACATATTTTTAAAAAGATTAGCTTTTAGAATAGCAACAAAATACAAGACAGTTAGGAATAAGTCTAATAGACAGGATCGATGATCTTCATGGAGAAAACAAGAAAACGCCAATGGAAACATTCAAAATGACCTCAGTGAACAGAGACACCTGACACAGTGCGTATGACTCGGGAGGGACACAGGCACTGATCTGAGCGACACCAACCAGAGTCCCCGCAGGGCTGCCCGGGGGCCTGACCGCGCCCTGGGCCTCCGGCGCCACTGCCCTCCCGTGCAGCTGCCATGACGACACCGCTGTGTACGCAGCGTGTGTACGTCCAAAGACGTCCTGCCAAGCTCGAGCTTGTGGCTGCCTTCCGGCCCTTTCGCTCAGGGGTGCTTGGATGCTGTCCACCTGCTCACAGACCCTCCTGATCAATTCCTGGGACCCGCCTGCCATGCAACTGCTGCTTGTCACCTGCTGGCTGCCCA
This sequence comes from Micronycteris hirsuta, assembly GCA_004026765.1. Lineage (NCBI taxonomy): Eukaryota > Metazoa > Chordata > Mammalia > Chiroptera > Phyllostomidae > Micronycteris > Micronycteris hirsuta. The sequence continues at coordinate 66,094 of PVJI01005451.1, forward strand.
CGCCTTGGACCCGTGCCACCAAGATTTTGGATCTCCCTACTTCTTGGAGATCTTCCATTGTCCTGGCTCTAGCATGATATCTGTTCTTACTAATCTTTCTTCTCGCCTTGAAGAGAAAGCCTTATAATTATTAAGGCCCGAAAACGTGGTTCATATACTCGTGTAGTTTCCTAAATGCTACTAAGTGAGATAGGTTTGCCAAGTGTTGCTAAGGCAACGCAAGCGGAGATACAGGAATTCACCCGAACATGCCTTTCTTGAGACAAATTAAATCTACCAATAAGGTAATCACCAATCTCACCAATTTGAAAGGTATCAAAGCCCTGAAACAATTTAACAGTGCTTTACTTCCGATTCTTACCCGCTGCAAAAACTCAACAGGACTGTACTTGGGCCCCAAGACAAAAATGTTCTTCCCTCTTCGAGCCACTCCACTGAACACCCGAGCAAACGCGATGAACGTCTCTTGGCTGTTCTCTTCCTGTGGGCCTGGGTTGGGGGCCACGCTCTCCACCAGCTGCTCCTCACCTGCCAGAAACAACAGGGTAGTGAGTGCCCAGAATGCACGCTCCAGTCTGGGAACTGCCTGGAAGCAGAAGGGACATGACTGCAATAACATATATTTGGCCCAGTTTCAGGAAAGAAACACCAGGAACAAAAGAGTATTGATTAAAGCTACGATTACAGCTAGAAACTCAGGAGCTGGAGGAGAAGTGCCCCGAATTAAGAGAAGCCCGTGCAGCCCCGTGGTACCTTTTGACTCCTCTCCCTCTGGACTTATGTCCGGGGCGCTCCCATCTGAGGGGGACCCCATGGGCGCTTGGCCCTGTGCCGCAGCGAGCTTCTCCGCGTGCCTCTGTCTTGCGCGCTCACGCCTCTCTGCAATTTCTTCGTGAGTGAGAGGCCTACAGGATTCCACAGATATGTTAGCATCTGGCCATGTCAGGCGCCTCTCAGTTGGCTCAGGCAGGACAACAGCGGGCACTACTGTGACTGGGGAAGACAACAACTGGTCCCAGGTCCCTCCCAGGCAGAAGGCTCGAGTTCTCTCCCCGGCTGGACAACAAGTGGGAAGGCCTACCAGGCCTTCTCCGAGAATGCTGCGCCCCAGCTAATCCGAGCTTGTGGACTGACAGGCCGAAGCCCCACGCACGGCTGCTCTGCACACAGCAGCAGGCGCCTTTCTCAGACACCTGCCTCCCCCCCCACACACGCCGCTTCCAAAGCCCAGCGTCCCCCCAGCCTTACCGTGGCCTGTTCTGAGGCAAAGCCTTCGCATCAACTGCAAACATTTTGGAAACAAAGATAATAACTGGAGCAGCATCTTCACTTCCACATTTCATAAAAGCTAAACAAACAGAAAGTAAACATGTCACTATTTTTTCCCTTATTAAAAATCCCAATTTTTCTGGAAAACAATTAAGATGTTTTGACAATGGCATCAACTAAACAACTCCACCTAGAAAACTATAAAACTGCTAGAAAAGAAGAGCAAAAATAAGTCGATTGGCAAAAATGAGGAAGGGGAAGCAAAATGAACAGGGTGGGAGGAGGGCTGGGGCACCTGCCGCACGAACCGGAACTCGGAAATGGGTCAGCCACCCACTGCAAGCCCTGCTAAACGCCCCCGTTTCCAGCAAAGAAGGCACAGGACTAAGGACTCTGTCACCAAAGGTCGACAGTGAACAAGGAAGCTTGCTGATAAAACACGTAAAAATCAAGAGCTTTTCCAAGCCCCACGATAATAAGGTAGAAAATAAACAAAAATATGTTATCGTGACAGTAATGAAAAATCTTAGAAGTAAATTAATATCCATTATTATACAGATGTCAATTTTCCCTAAATCTATAAATTTTATACAACTTCATAGCACGCATTGACATTTTTCTTAGCCTAGGCACTGGAGATATACAACTGGTTAATAATGTTTTTTAAAAAAATCGCCTCACATCAAGATGTTTTATACATAAGTTGAAGAACCCACCAGTAGAACTCAAACAAGAAAGGGATGCTGGAAGTCCGAATTACATGCGTGGCGGCAGCCTGGCCGGGGGAAGGTGCGGAGGGGTTTGACATTTGCACGGTGAGCGCCGCCGGCTGACGGCACTCGCTGCGGGGAAGCGAGCGCGGAGCCGGGCACCAGCTGGGAAGCTGCCACAGCAACCAGGTGAGTGGTCACGCTCGGCCCGCGGAGGCAGAAGTGGAAGCAGTGGGACGCTGGACATATTTCCAGGGAAAATAAACAGGATCTGCAGGTGGGCTAAATGCAGGGGTGCGGGACAAAGCGACCCCCGACGGAGCCGACGAAAGGGCGGAGGTCCCTCTGACGGGAGGCACAGGAATGGGGACACGCCAGGAAGCCCTGGTTGGGACGTGTCCGTCTGCAACGTTCCTCAGCAGAGGGCGAGAGATGTGCGGTGGGTGTGGGGCCAGGGAACAGAGACACAGACGTGGGAATTCCTAGTCCACCATCCTCACGCAAAGCCAGGAGAGTGAACACAGGCACAAAGCAGATGAGGTCCAAAGACTGTCCTTACTTGGGGGCACCCCACAGCTACCAAGTCACAAAAATGGAGAATGACGAGAAACAGAGATTAAGAATAAGGAGTCAGGGAGAGAAAGAGAAAAGCAGAAGCACATGGAAGCCTGGAAGTCAAGGGAATAAGTGTCTCGAGAAGAAAGTGGTGACCAACTGTGTCAAGGGCCAGTGAGCCCCAGTCAGATGACTTAACAAAGGAGAGTCGGGGGGCCCGGGAATAGCAGTGGAGGGTTTGGGGGATGGCGGTTGCCAATGCAACAGAATGGGGGGAGATGAAGTTCGTGGGACCTCCCAGAGCCTGGAATGGGGGTGTCCTCCTACGGGGAGCCCGTATTCAGGGCCACTGAGGAGAGCAGTCCCTGGAAGCACTTTTCCACAGTCCCTAGCGTGATGTGGCAGCTCAGGGACACAGACCCGACTCTTTAGGAAACGGGAATGTGGCCTCCTGATGAGACTATGACATCAGATCAGTGCAAAAAGAGTCTGAGACTCTGGTCTTCACCCCACGGGCAGAGAAAAGCGGCTACAGCAAAACTGGAACTTTGCGGAGAAAATACAAACGTACACTTATGGAAGTGGCCATCTGGCAAAGCGGCCGAGGGCAGCCGTAACCTGGGACGGTCGAAAGGAAGGTGCGTGCTGCGTTTGTTTCCACCTCACCTGCCTTCAGCGCCTGGGTTTCTGGTGGGAGAGAGTCAAACGTTTGCGGTCCCGTGCACAGCAGCTTCTCCACTCTCTCAGATGTCATGTCCAGGGGACTGGGAAGCTTCTGACACACCATAGCTGGAGTCTGTGGTTAAGGGCTCAGACACCTGAGTGAGGGCACTCCACTGAGGCGCAGGCTCACGATACGCACACAACACTGAGGGGACGGTGCACGTCTCTGCAGAAAACGCCTGGGCCGTGAGGCCACATTACTGCATGCAGCGTCTCTCAAAACACGGGTACCACTCCAGGGAGCCCATGGACTCTCCAAAGCCCGGAGAGGACTCTTATGACAGATATTCTCATATATTGATGACCCATGGAACAAGGGAGGACAACAGAGCTTGCTTAGTAGCTGAGCTACCTGTGACCGTGACATCCTAAAGATTTTTCACAGGGTTCCAGGCTATATAAACTTTTATATAACCACCATCGGCCACCAGCTGTGACACCGGAAAGCCTGCTGTCAGAGCCAGAGTCGCTGTGGGGTAAGATGCCCACCAGAGCTCTGGGCCGAGAGACACGCTGGCCCACGACCAGGACACCACACCCCCCGCCCGCCACACGGGCGTGACTGGTACACGCAGATCAACGAAAAGAGGAGAGTTTAAATTCGTCTATAAAATTACTTCAGTTAAGTAAGCCATTTCAAAGTCAGTCTTTTGGAATCACTAACATGAAGGGAAATATCAAAACACTAAAAAAATATATGTTACTAAATAAAACAGTGATCTAACACAAACATCTAACTTATCTACTTGTATGTAAAACTTAATAAAAGAAAAAGTATATATTCTTACAGATCACTAAACAAACATAAAAATATCTTTTTCAAAGTACATTCATTTAGACTGGCATTGGCATAAATACTAATTCATATCAAGTATCAAATATAGTTTCAAAGAACAGTAAAAAACCACAGACGCCTTATTTTGGACTGGAATGCATTACTTCCAGAGGATTTCTCGGTTGCCAGTAACCCACGGGGGATTTCTCTTTCCCCCGTGATGATTTCGTGAACAACCGTTAAATAAAGGATACCAAGAACCGCGTGAGAGATGGGCAGCCACTGACTGCAGATGGCATTGATCTGGACTTTAGGGTCTGAGTGTCGTGCCTCCCGGGCTCCGATTTTCAATCCTAGGGAAGTTACTATTTTATCAATTTTTTCTTTGTCCCTGCAGTAATGCGCAACATGGGGGGAGGAGACAAAGGCGCAGTGAGGAAACAAACTCAACGTTTTTGCACACATTTATTGCTAGTGCACCACCTTTGCTACAGAAAATGGTCAGGGAGCGGCAGGCCCTGCCACAGCACGGGACTGCGTGGTCTCTGCTGTCACACTTGTGAGCAAACCTGTCCTCAGAACGGCTCATGAGGCCCCGTTCCGCAGTCTCCTCAAACGAGCCGGGTCACCCGGTGAGGCAGTTTTACCTGGACACGCTCAGAAAGGTGTTACTCCGACTCCGGAACAACCGAGAAACTAAACTCCCTGCAGCCAACGTCCTTCCCCACACGTACCCAGCGAGTGTTTGCCCGAGTTGCCCAGTCGTGACCCGCAACATCAAGCACCTTCCTCGCAACCGTTACCATTTGATTTTAAACTGGGGATGTAAGAACAAGGGTCCCACGTTTCTTTCCTCCCTGTTCTCTCTCCAGCTCTGCATGCTATAGAACATTCCTACTCTGCCCCTCCTGCTACCATGGTTACGTTGTCTCCAAGACCTGTAACCAACTCATCTGAAAGGCTCTCTTCACCTTCTCTGTCTCTCGGCTTCCCCGAGTGTGTCTCCTCAAGCTGGAAATGGAGGCAGATCGCACTGCCCCACGACAAAGTCTCACCTTTTCAAGACAGCGTCATACAGGCTCCAGATGTTCTCCAGGATTAACTGCACAAACAACGGCTTCTTTCCTTTTGCCTATAAAAAAGAATAGACACACTTAGGTTCCTGAGTATTTAATAGGCATCTTACATATTCATTACTGACATGTTTTATTATCAATAACTCCCATTTCTACTAGAAAATATTTATTCAACAGTAAAGTACAGGAAAGTAGTTACAATAACACGTCGTTCTCTTCCTCTGGGAACTACGGACTCACAAACGATGGGACCATGTGGGGGACACATCACTACTGTCCTCAAAAACCACCGGATCCCCAAGCTGAGAGCGAAAACTTGATCCTGTACGTGTAGGCCTTTCCACGAATTTCATGCTCAAGTACGTTCTTGGACGTGAAAAGTAATCAGCTTCAAGGGAGAGAAAATTAAAAACAAAACCCGACCACCGCTCTCAGAGACAATGCAAAATAACAGCAAGAGCCCCTTGCCATGGACCCCCTCCGACGCTGGTCAGAGGGACTAGGAACTGCGAGCACCTTCTCCAAGAGCTGGTGGCCCGGGACTGGGACGTGAAGTGACCACCTCTGAACGGCTGGTTTAAAAAAAGGCGTCACAAAGACAAACACTGATGCAAAGATGCCCTCCACGGCTTCTACAACATCAAACCCCCTGGAGCCCAGAAACAGAAGCTACGCCCAGTCTCAGGAGGGCGATCCCATAGCCGCGGACGCACTCACAGCACAGCTACAGCAGGGTGCCGGTGCTCGCGGGGCAGCGCTGTGCTCAGGGCCTTCCCTGCGTGACTTCACATAATCATTCATCCTAACCGCCCGGAAAGAAGTCCCGCTCCTCCCCTTTCACAGATGAGAAACCAAAACACAGGGGACAGGGTGGCAAGTGCGGGAGCCGAGCCCAGACACACGCCGCGTGCCTTCGCACTTGACTGCCTGGCTCCTTTTTACATACACCGTTTAGTAGAAGTTTTTGATGGCCAGGGAAGACGCTCACAATGTTTTTTTCCAGGCATAATGTCAAGCAAAAAAGCTGCTACATTACATAAACAGTATAATCTCAACAGGGAGATGTACACATCAATCCAAGAAGAATGAAACAAATTAAAACCGTAGCATGAGCAGTGATGGGTTCTGACTTTTCTTTCCTGTGCCTTTAGGAGTACTTTGTAAAAAGAATCTATATGCTCTTCAGTGAGAATAAATTTGTAAGACCCTGAATTTCATGTTCAGAAAAAAGCTTCCAGAAAAGGATCCCCTGAGGCCAGAGGTCCCAGCAGCTGCCCTGCACCACCTGTCTGCACGGTGGGGCCCCGGGAGCACCCCGCTCCCGCCAGCACTCACGGGGCAGGCCCTGGACGGCAGGAGGCCTCGGCGGACGCGGGACTGCGGCGTGGGCCCCGCAGAGGGCTGTGCGAGAGACGTCTCCTTACGCTGAAGGGGACACACAAATGTAGGACGCAAAACACGTGTCTTCAAGTGACCAGGACCTGAGGTCTGTCTCCTCATAAAAAAAAACTCTTTGTCCCCTATTTGTAAAGGACTCTATTTAAGGAATACTTGGCTATAAGGTTCACAAACTTTAACCAAATATAGACAGTGAAAAAATCCTTCACCTCCTAACTCGCATAAACCACAGCCAAAGCACACCCTTATTAAAGGTATTACCTAAGGCAGGACTGTCACCAACATTTCAAGGGACATATATGACATTACCTGATCGACCTTCATAATCTTCTTAGCCTTCATATTTATGTAATAATCTCCCCACAATGTTTTCAAAAGAACTTCCTTTTTTATGCCAATTTTTTGACTGTAGATGTTGGCAAAGTGTTTGACTCTGAAAGAAAGGCCAGGGTTTATGTTACTCATGATAACAGGTTTGACTGCAGCCAACACCTAAGGGCTTCCGTGCTGTGCGCTATTCGAAGTGCTTCAAACACGTCACCATATGTAACCGTCTCTTCTGCCATGAGGCAAGGCCTAGTCCTCTCCCCCTTGCACAGAAAGGGCCCAGAAGCACAGAGATACCAGGAAGGCAGAAAGTGAGGCTGGGACCCAGGCCCTAGCAGCCTGGCCTCAGAGCCCATGCTCCCGCCCACGTCCCTCTCCACTCCCTCGAATCGGCAGCCAGCGAGGGCTCCCTTTCCTAATGCTGCACATGGACACGGGAGGGAGGACAGTGGCCAAGGAAACACAGGCTCCAGCTGCACATGGCCCTTCACTGCTACAGGTGCCTACTGCTCACGAAGAAAACAAACGTCACGGCCAGAAGTGCCAAAGGGCTTTTTAGCATCTGGATGAAGAAGGAAGTGCACACACACTTAGCTCTCCTCAGGCCTTGGAGACACCAGGCAGTGGCAGTTTTGCCCTCAGCCACGTGAGAGCAGCCACCTGGCAAATGCGGGAGGACCTAGAAAAACATCCCTTTTCTGCAGGGAATAGTGTGTTTAACCTCAGGCTTGAGCCCAGCTCTCCAAGGACCAGCATCATAAAGACGCCTGCTACTTCGCCCACTGCAGAGGGACCCACAATTAACACCCTCTAATGCTGGGCAGGCCCATCAGCCGGGGGTTTGCTGGAATCCAGCAATCAGCTACCCCGGGTCCAATGAGCTGATACTCTCTGAGGACACTGGTTGGACCCAGAACTGCGAAGAGCATCAGGCAGTAGCCTAGAAGCCCGGCAGACCTACAGGAAACAGCTGAAGATCCATATTCATGTCTCACTGAAGGCCCAGAGACAAAAAAACAGCCCCTCAAGAACCCAAATTCAAATTATACAGTTACAGGCTGATCCGGTGTTTCCGGGGCCAGCTCCAGATCAGACATTCTGGAGTGTCTCTCCTTCCCAAGTAATTCACTCCGGTAAACTGTAGTTCCCCTGTGACCCCACAGTTATTTGTTTAGCAGACTTTTACTTTACAATTTTCTAAAACTTTACTTTCTATGATATTATTTTATTTACATGTATTATATAAATGAGATATAGTTTATGTCACTTACTTGTATATAATAACTTATTTGACTATAAGTTGTTATGTATTATTACTGTATTATTAACTTACAATTTCTTCTGTCTTTCTGAAGGAGGGGACCCTTCCCCACGAATTCTCTCCTCGCCCCACAGACCTGCGGCTCTCCCACAGAAAGGGGAGGGCTGGAGGAGCCATCCCGGTCTCCGCCCTTCGACCACTACTCCCCAGGGGAGGACAGGAGGTCAGCGGGGGACACTCACTGGACACGGCTCCTGTGCCCCAGGAAGAAAGCAGGCCCTGTCTTGCTGTCTACTCCAGGGACCCCAAAAAAGAGAACCCTGGATTCTTTCTGACAACTGTAGTCCATCTACCGCTACCTCAAAATATAAGGTTCAGTTTAAAACACCAGCTGGGCGGGAAGCCCACAGGGAGAGGCAGACGGACCCACCCGAAGCCCCAGCCGTCGATGGCGCTGGCGAAGACCACGTTGCCCTGGTCGGGGGAGAAGTAGAGGTGCGAGTCGTCCGTGTCCTCCAGGCCCGTGCTCCAGTCGTACACTTGCTCGCCCGACTCGGCCTGGGGGTGCCCCTGGGGCTCGCTCTCTCTCTCCGCTCTCTCTTCCAGGACTTTCGAGGTGAAGAGAGTCCCTGTGAGCGCATTGACCTAGGAGAGAGGGTGAAGTGGCAGAATGTCACTAAAACACTTAGTGTGCCCGGGGCAGGAGACCCTATGACTAGCACTCCTTAAGCCTGGAACCGCCCGTCGGTCAGCCCGGGCTCGGACTAGGTGCCATCGACAACAAGAGAACACCCCGCATGCCGTTGGCCTGTTCTTTCTGAACCCAGCGGAACTAAAAGGCAAGGCTTTGGAAGGTCATTTCTGGGATCAGTGTTTTACCGCAAACACTAACGTGGTACCTTCAGCTTGTTTTTCAGGACTGAGGCCTGGCGCTACCAGAACCCCGGGTTTTCAACCCCCACAATCCCGGTCTGCAGCTCGGTCAGCTCCCTGGCCAATTCTCACATCAGGTACTTGAACTTCCCACCGCTCTCTTCAGCCACCCCCCCGACTCTGACTCCCAGCCACTGTCACTCATTTCCTACCATGGAGAGAAAACGGAGCCTGTTATGCAGAAACCCCGCAAGTCCCACCGCCCTGCTCCTCCCACTGCAGACGGGAGTGTTTCACCTGCGCCCGTCCCTGTCCGCTCCACGGGGAACCAGGCCCGCCGACCCGCTCTCGTCACTGCTCTACCTTCAACTTTCCCTCCCTTCAGCACATCGTCTCAAGTTGGCCTCAACAGCGGTGCTCCATTGCCACAAAGAAGAAAGTTAACTGCCTCCGCACGGCGTACAAGGGTCACACAATCTAATCCTATATTCCTTCCACTCCCACTGGCGTCACTGCACGGTACGGTCTCACTCTTCAGCTGTAACAAACGACCCGCAGTCTCTGCACAAAACACGGCGCTGTGCCTGTCCGGGCCCGCGTGGCTGTGGGTCTCACCCGTTCTGTCTCAAACGTCTCTGCCACAGTTCTCTACCCAGCAGGTACTACCCCTCTTTAATCTCAAGGATTCTGGTGCGAAACTTTTCAGAACCCCCTCTTCCCTCAGGACCAGATCTGGGTGAGGCGGTCCTCCCCTGTGCTCTCCCGTCACACCAGGGCTCATCTCGTCTCCAAGTGTCTCTCCTCCCTGCCGGTCTCCCCCTCTGCACTGTGACACCTTCGGAATAGGGACTCTGACCAGTCTGCCACGACATGCACAATCTCTAGCCCCCGCTGGACATCCAAGAATTCCTTCATTCAACATATAACTAAGTAAGTTTTGCTGAATAAGACGAATGAATGCTTGGGTAAAGTTTCATCTCAAGATAGGTCATAAAAAACCAAAGAGCTTCCTAATATTGCTTCCCTTTGGAACCAAACTACAAGCTTTTAAACAAGACAGGATTAAAACCTATCACCCGCGCTCTGTGCTCAAGGGTGCTTCCAAAGGAGGGGACCCCCAAGAGCACGCGTATCTTGGGGCCTCGGCTGTAGTATGACCGTTCTAACACATCCAAACCTTAAGTGGAAAAGCTCTAATAAGTGAACTTCTGTAGCGAGGCCTCATATTCAAACTAGCAACTTCCTTACAACTCTTCCCAGAACTCTGCTTTTTTGAAATACTAAAGTAAAGAATAAAATACCTGTTCTAAGATGTTCTTGAGGTGAGAATAGGCCTCCTGTGGGGTGAACTTCAGTTCCACTATCAAGCGATCGATCTTGTTAATCACTAAGACTGGACGGATGTTTTCAAGCCAAGCTTGTCGCAGAACGGCCTGAGTCTGATTAAAACAGAAAGGAAAATAGAAAAGTCATGACTGGAAATAATTACAGCACGTTTAAAAATCCTGATTAATAATCAGCCCCTTCTCATACTCCTTTACCGCAGCAACTCAGGCTGTGCCAGTCAAAGGGGCCACTGGACACCCACGAGCGCGCGACACACCGGCAAAGAACTAGAGACAGGAAGTTGTCCTCGCCTTTGTGGAACTCATTTAAGGAGGATAAATAAAACTGTGTAGAAGACAGTGATGAGTTTGGTGGAATTTTATACATACACACAGTTGACTGAACAAATATAAAACAAACACTTATGTTGTCAACACACAAGGTCAAAAAACAGAACATTCCCCCAGAAGTTACTGCGTACACCTTACTGACCGCATGCTATCTCTGAGCGCGGAGCACCGCTCTGCTACTCCACAGTCAAGTGTGTCCCTCAAACTTCCCTTGCCGGGACCCCTAAGCCACTGTGGAGACGAAGGCTGTGCTTCTCAAGCTGAGGTGCCTCTGCATTCAGGGGAGACCAGAGGGGAAGCTACAGGATAACTGTGCACGTCTTAGAACTACCACGTTTCCTACATTTGAGTTATTTAAACCTTCTATTATTCTTTCTATAAAATATTATAAACATTAAAAAAACAAGGGTATATTAAGAAACAGGACATAAAATGACAACAGTTTGAAGATAAAATTTATCTTAACAGTTTCAAGAAAAAATTATTAAAAGAACTGAGCTTAGAGAGCCACTCGGAATTCCACGCCAATCAGAGCCACATGTCCGCCCTGGCCTTAGGGGTGACCTTCTCCAGCTCCGAAGGACAAGCCGAGAACCTAGATGAAGGCGACGGAGGAGACGGCGAGGGAAGAATGTGCGTAGGTGGGTGGAGGCGCAGCTGTAGACTGAGGCCCCAGCAGGACTTCTCTCATCTCGGGGAGAACTAGCCCAGGACCTCGCACTCAGTAACCTCTCCCAGTGCAAACCCCTTCCCACTGCTGTAGAACCACGTGTCGTCCCAAAGGTCAACATTCCCACTTTTGCTGAGCCCTCTACAAGAGGGCACCAAGATACTCCACATTTCTAAAGTTAAATCCTCCCCTCTAAAATCCCTTCAAACCTCAGGTGATTTAACTCCATCACAGACTGGCACGGCATTGAACGTAAAGTGTAAAACCGAGGGAGTGTCTGATGGTTGGTGACATGTCTACGTGCACGAGTGACCAATGGCCGGTTCCTCCTCTTTCCCCGCCTCCCCGAACCAGCGAAACACTTTCACGTCACAACCCACTGACCCACTCACTACCTGCGGACAAACTCCCTCCACGGCGTCGACCACAATGATGCACCCGTCGCAAATGCGAACAGCCGTCGACACTTCGGAGGAGAAATCCACGTGTCCTGGAGAGTCTATCAAATTAATCAGGTACTCCTCGTTACCTGAAATGAAGTTTGAGGAAAGACACTGTCAGCTGTGCAGGTGTACAATACCCTTCCTCCGGCGCTGCAGAATTAGCAAGTTTCTGAGAAATGACTGTAAGCTAGAGAAGGCAAAGGCTCAATCAACTGCAGTCATTCCAATCTAGAATTCTCACGATGGAACTATTGATTCCAAACGGCATCTATATAAAATGTTCAAAGACTTGATTATTCTAATCTAAGAGCCTCCTGTGAGCACTTTTAATATGTTACTCGCACCTCACTGAACCCTTACAATACCCCTATTAGTTACACATGTATTACCGTCCACAGTTTACTCATCAGGAATTTGAGACTAAAAGAAGCCAATGCCTGAGCAGGAAGGCTGTTCAAAGAGGCCACAACAGGAAAGGCCACTCTGAAATGACACAAAGCAGCTGGCCAGTGACTTCCCCACAAGTTCTCAGAGAGCACGTGTGAACCTGCTCAATCACGATGACAGTCAATTCCACAAAAATGTACGGAGTGGTTTCTATGTGCCAGCAGTGTGCTGAGTGTTCCCACAGAGGCTGGCTCCTCTAACCTCACAACAGAAAACAGCATCAGGCTTCGAGCGGGAGACCACGCGTGCTGACTTGTCCTGTGGTGGCACAGAGTCCCACATCGCACCGACCCCACGTCAGTCCCCGGCAACCCAGACCCGGCCCCCAGGTCACAGAGACTTCCCACGGAAACATCGGTACACCACGCACAGAAACAGTAATTCATTAGACTTCTACACTTTTTCCCCATTTACTGCTCATTTGCCATAATTCTCTTTTCAAAGGCAAAGTAAGTGTCGGAACGCTCAAACACCCTCACATATACTTTACTTTCGCTCCCCCTCTTCCCTCTGCTCCTCGGCTCCTGTGGGCTCCTGAACAACCATGGGGCTGCCCATCGTAACTTGCGGGCCACTGAAAGGGTTTCCCCAATGTGGCTTTAACAGCGTGAGGACTGGACTTGTGCCCTAAAGGACACTGGTAATTATAAAACCACAGCCACGAGCAAGGCCAGCGCTCGCAGGTGTGGGTCTCCTGCCCGGGCCTGGCATTGCTCTGAGCATGTCCCAGACGTTATTTAGTGTCTGCTTACAACAACCCTTTGTGGTCCCTACGACCATGAGCTCAATTTTACAGAGCAGAGCACAAGGGAACAACAAGCTAAGTATCTTTCTCCAGGACATCCAGCCAGAACCCGACTCTGAGGTAAACGGCTTAAGACCAAACAACGTGAAACAGCAGAATGGAGGTTCAAACCCACCTACTCCAGACACACCGTTAACCACTGTACTCCAGACGGCATGCATTTCACTGCCAAGGCCACGGTGCCACTGCAGTGGATTCCCGCACGGTAGGCTAAGGGTTCCCAGGTGCACCGGGGCCTCGCGAATAACTTGTCACAGGATCGTCACATGTATTCATCCCACGTTAATTCCTTAATTTGCAGAAAGGCTTCCATTCCCACAGCTCTGGCCAAACCAAACTCCTAAAACCTACCGATGACCTCTGGACAAACACCGTAACCCTTCTCAATTCCAGAGGAGTTACTGTCAAAATGGCATCCTTATTTGGGACAGCAAGCTGTTAACAGTCACGGCAACCCAAAGTTACACAAACAAGACTGCGCACCCGATGCACAGGCCACAGAGCAGAACAGGGATCCAGCCAGGAGACGGGACACCACGGCTGAGCCAGCTGGGTCCCAGGAGTCCTGACCTTCCTTCTGAAAAAATCCACACAATCACCTGGGTCGATGGGGGTGGGACGGGTGTGAACAGCCAGTTTTTACGCCTAAAAGCCACCCAGAGGACCCCAATTCCGTCCAACTCTGGAGAGCCTGACTCTCTGAAAACAAATCATTTGGAGGGCAGAATGCAATGTGCAGAACTAAGGCATGCAATTAATACAGGAAAAGAAAGAAGAACACAGAAGAGTGAAAACAGTTTTTCTTTAAAAGAGGGCTTGACTTACCTTTTGTGTAATGCAGGGAAATGGCGCTGGATTTCATAGTGATGCCGCGGACCTGCTCGTCCTCCCTGCTGTCCATGTACCGCAGCTGTGAGAAGGCAGCACACCCCTTACTTCCCAGTGAACGACAGCACGAACACGGAACGACTCGGACTTCTGCTTTACAGGCTCACCTTTTACACTATTTAAATGCCATTTGTGTTTTAGGGGGAGGGGGGCTGGAGAACGAAAGTTGTCATGAGGAAGAGACGTGGGACAAATTCAAATACATTACTACCTTCCAAATGTATTCAAACACCACACAGCCTCCCCCAGAGTTGCTCATTCAAATTTCAGCTGGGCCCTCCACGAACAATTCACAGAAGGTAGTATTTGGGGAATTTTCTTCCTTCCATCAAGAACACAGCCATGCTTTCCCTCCTCGTAGGCCCTTTAACAAAGGCTGAACACAGATTCAAACTGTTCTCTAGAAGCAAGAGAAGCCTTCACTCCTTTCCCCAAATGAGATTTTAAACGTTTTTTTTTTTTAAAGAATGATAGGGTAGAAGATATTTCTAACACCGCCATTTAGCCGATGGCTTTCATAAAGCGTTAGTGCCCACAGGTAAGGGCTTTGCGGAGCGTCAGTGCGGAGGGTGGCTGCGCCTCACTGGAGAACCCTCCTGCTCCAGCTCCTCAGCCCACGCACCGCACTGACCGCCCTCCGGCCTCTGCAGAGTGGGCGGCTCCCTGCCCTGCCCCACTTCTCAGTCAAACTTGTGAAAACTTCTTAACCTTTATATTTAGTCATTTATTTCACTCAAAGGCCTTGAGAGTAACTTACTGTCATGGGATTGCACAAAGGGGAGGAACGCCTCTAGTTTTGTACTGCAAGTGAGTTATCCCGAGGCCTTTCAGAGCACAGCTGGTAACGAAGATGTCTTTGACTCCACCTCCTAAAACACGACTTTCATCGTGACGCACAGAAGCCCTCCTGTGGCACCTGGCTTGGCCTTCAAGCTCTCTGATAATCTGACACATCCTCTCTGCCAGTGCGCGTCCTCTCTGCAGTTTACACGCAAATCTTCCACTCAAATCAAGCACAACTCACAAGTCAGCCATTTCCCACTTCATCCACCTTACTTCCCCCACCTGACGGGTTTCTCTGCCTCCTCCTCAAACCACCCAACTCCTCCACCTGCGAAAAATCTCTCCCTCCGTGAAAACCTCCACGGTGGTGCCAGGATATCATCTGACTCGTTGCACTTAGAGGACCTCTAAGAACACAGCAAATGCTTCATCACGTGGCAGATAGCCAACACTTCCTTACAAGTATTTATCAAACGTCACAACGTACCTTGCCTGCCAGGCGGCTGGAGATGATTCCATTGCTAGATATAAGACAGTCAGCCAGGGTTGTCTTTCCTGTTGAAATAACAGTATTAATGACTTGTCTACAGATTTAACATCTAACCATTAGAGCTGGTTCCACAAACGTTTCCTGTGCACTTGTACTGAGTGCAGCGAGACACGGGCACTGTGAAGAGTGGTTACAGTTTGGAACTCAACACCATCTGGACGGACACAGACCCCAGCACCACGTGGCCCCCCTGCGGCCCCAGGACCTGCCTCCAACCCAGCAGATCGCATCTGTCCACCTGAAAAGTCGCCGAGCACCTTGTTTTTCAGCCCAGAACTTTGTGCATCAAAGCATAATTTACATGCAGTAAAATGCACAGACTCTTAGACTCTTTAAGTCATGAGGCAAAGCGCCATGCAAACCCAAAGGCCCCTGCCAAATGTCTATGTAGTTACTAAAACCTGCCCTACACGACTTTAACCAAGTTTACAGCGTCACTGTTCCATCAATCATCCAGTTTATCTTTAACAGCGGCAATGGCTAGGAATGTAAGCCCTAAATCACTCAAAATGACAAAACCTAGCACAATAATCTTTTTTTCCCTCTCTGAATGCTATGGTGGATCAGGGATAGACTTTTCACATTACAAAGGCGTTTCAAACACTCTTCACATTTTAATACTTTAAGTCCTCCCCAAACTTTCAAAGGAAATAAGACTTGCTTCTCAGCTGGCGTCCCTCCACTGGAGCACTCAGGAAACTCAGATCCTTTAATTACAGACAAGACATTTAAAAAGGGTTCTCACCATGGTCAACATGAGCCAAAACACAGATATTTCTGATGTTAGCCGTGTTTTTCTGGAGCTGAACCATCTTCTCCAAACTACTAAGCACCATGGTCACTGATTTCCTGTGACTGAAAATTCAAAAGCAGTTACAAACGCACCTGGGCTGAAGGGCGGGGCATTAAAATATTAAAAAAAAAACAAACAAAAACGCTGGGAGCTGACAAGACTGCTCAGGTGCCTCAAACTGGGAACGGACGGACGATCCCGGAAGGGCGACACCCCCGCGGCCCACGCCCAGCTGGAGCAGAAGAGCGAACGCCCGGCCCCGACGGCGCTCCGGGAGTCGGGTCACCGCCCCTGCGGGAGCGGCGATGACTCACGCGGCTCCGGGAGCTAGGGGCGCCGAGGTGACACCGCGGGCCGTGCTCCCGGGCGAGGGCTCGCTGACGTCCCTCCCTCGCTTCACTCGCCCCCTCCGCGCGCTTCCCGAGGAGAAGTCCCCGGCCAGGACCTCCCGCGGAGCCTGAGGAAAGTTTGGGGTCACGTGCTTGCAAACCCCGCGCTGCACTGAGGTCCTCCAGCCCCTCTTCCCAAGGAAACACCTCGGCACTACACACCCTTCACCTCAGCCCCTGGGTCCCGGGGTCGACTCCCGCAGCGGCTCGTCGCCGCCCCGCCCGCCGCCTCGGTTCCCCAGGTCCCCACCCCGCCTCCAGCCGGCCCACCAGGACGCCGAAGCCCCGTGCTGCCCGCACTCACGCGCTCGGCCGCCCCTCGCCCCAGTCGCACCTCTCGCCCGGTTGCACGCGCGTGTCGCAGGTGCCCTCAGCTCCGCGAGTGCTGAACGCCGGCGCGCGGGGAGGGGAGGGGCGTGGCTGGGGACGCACGACCTCTGACCCGCGCGTGCTGACGCCACCGGAAGCTGGCGCCTCGTCCGTCTCCCTGGAGGCGGCGTTGCCTTGACGACGGCTGACGCGCTGGCACTGGGGAAGCTGCTGAGCTCTCGGAAGCCGCAGAGTGGACCCGGCGGGCAGGAGAGTATGAGGAGCCGGTGCCTGTGTCAGATTTGCACTTGCGGGTGAGGCGCGGCCGCGGCGGGGCTGGGGGCGGCGGCCGGAGCCTCAGGTGGTCCCCGGGAGGGCTGAGGACGCGGGCGCAGCTCGCTCGGCACCGTTGACAGTCCAGGGTGCACACTGATCTGCCATCCGGCCGGGCAGGTAGATGTGAAGGCGTGGCCGAATTTAAGGCCGGTAAAGTGTAGCGATCCGATCCGACTGGAAAACTGAATGCTCCACAATTTTTTTTTTTTTTTTAAGGAAGGGAAGGTCGAGAAAAAAGATACAATGATGTACAGTCCCTGAGTTTTAAACTCGTATTAGGCTTCTTTCCATCTACAGCTTTCCGTCCCAGCCTTACCCCATTTCGTCCCCACCCAGGGAGCGCTCCTTTGGAATCTGAGAGGCGGGGAAGGTAGTAGTCGCCACCCTGAGGCCCAGGATTGGTCTGTGAGTCCTTCCTAATAACCTCCCAACCCTATCAACAGTTTTTCTCCTCGGCTTCATTTTTGACCCAGGAATTAGATCAATATTAGCCAAATAAATATCATAAATATGTCACTCCCTTTGTATTGTAATCCCCTCCAAAGGAAAATCATTGTATGTTGATGGAATGCAATCCTCCCCCTAGTGTCATGATAAACACTGTTTATAATTAATAAGTAGATGCACATTAAAAGATAAATTAACACTTGGGGCATGAATCCAAAAGATGTGATGTGCAAAAATTGCTTCAGTTTTTCCTAATCTTTATATCTGACCAACACCCTTTCCTATGCAGCTGTCAGGAAGTTCTGTCTGCATGGCTGTGGAGGTTTGCTCTCTTCCAACAGGGCACGGTCAGGAGCTGAGGCTTTGCCAGTGTGCGCATCCTCTCTGGACTGTGAGCATTGGCTAGGTTCCCAGTGAACAGCTCTTCCCATGATCCTTCAGGAATGGTGCCTCCCTCACTTTCAGATTTTTGTTTGAGGCACAAGGATCTTTGGCAACACTGGGAGCTATGACTGCAGGTCCCTTTTAGTCAACTCTTTTTGGATCTGGCCGCCTCCTGGGACACTGATACCCAGTGCTGTGAAGATCACCCACTTTCCTACGAACCCCTCCCTCTCCTCTTTTCACCACCTTCCTCCTGTCTTTGGGGGAATCTTTCCTTTTTTTTTACAGTCCAAGACCATCTATTTCCCCTTGGGAACCTAGGAAGCACTATCTTTCACCTCTAGAGAGACACCTCTTTTCATCTCTTCCATGGATTTTTAAAAAATATTTATTTATTTTTAGAGGGGAAGGGAGGGAGGGGGAGGGAGGGGGGACAGAGAAACATCAATGTGTGGCTGCCTCTCACGTGGCCCCCACTGGGGACCTGGCCCACAACCCAGGCATGTGCCCTGACTGGGAATCAAACCTGCAACCCTGTGGTTCACAGCCCGTGCTCAATCCACTGAGGTACGCCAGCCAGGGTGGATTGCAGTTTTTAAAAGACAGAAAAATGTGTTGAGTTCAGACAGCTTCTATTCACAGCATCCTTAAGGAAGAATGCTTCCTTAAGGAATTTAAATTGAGTGTCTAGGAACAGTTAACACTCCAAACTGGGGACACCTACCACGAAAAAAGAGGACCCAATAAAATGGAGGGTACAATAGATTGAAAGTCGTGAGTGCATGTGAAATGCAAAAGATATAAGAGGAATTAAAGGTCATAGAAACTTCAGGAAAATAAAAAGCTATATGGTTCAAACATGAAGTAAAGTTTAGACTGATTTTTAAGCATTAAAAATTGAAAGCGTGAAAGAAAATAATTTAATCTCGAAGCTAGGAACCTTTTACTCTGAAGGCTCTTAGGGTCGTGGTGTTGAACCCACAGATTAGACAAGGCTCCCCTGCGCTCATTAAGCAGCCTGCCTTCACACAACCTGTCCCAGTCACTGTGATGTAAGCACGGTGTACTCGGTTTGCAACTTTTCAAAAAATGGTTTTTTTCTGATTATGAAATAAGTAACATGAGGCATAGTATAAAAATCCAAGTAAAAAAAATCTATAATATAGTGAAAATCCCTCCTAATCCTATCCCCCACAGATAACAAATACTCTTTAAGACTTGTTTTACATTCACATCCTTTAAAAGAGAGAGCGAGAGAGCGTACTGTGCATGCCGTTCTACAACCCACTTTTCGTTTGTCTACCACCTCCCCATCTTCCAGCTGTCGTACAGATCAACCTCATTCCCGTGTCACAACTGCACACTGTCAGCACGTACTGGTCAGGGTTCTCAGTGACGGGCACTTTAATCTACTCTGGCTAGTCCAGGCAAAAAGGAATTCGTTAAGGAGTAGATGAAGCTCACAGAATTGTTGGAAGAACTGAAGAAACAGTTTTTGACCTAAGCTTTCAGGAAAAGTTTCCCAAAAATTGCACCACAAAACCGGGCTGCCAAGGGAGCCCCTGACTCTGCCCCAGTCAGGAGGCTGCCGCGGAGCCAGTGGCCTCAGAGCGCCCGCCAGTGCCGCGGTCAGGGGGCTGCGGGGGCAGGAAGCCCCCTGCCAACCAGGACACTGTGCCTCAACCCATCCACGCAGGCAGACGGGGTGTCCCCAGGGAGCTCTGTCCGAGTCAGAGTCCCACGGGAGCACATCCGGCAGGCGAGAGACCTACAGTGTGGAAATTTGCTTGTTAGCTTTTCGGCTTCTGTAGCAGAAGACACAGCGGACTTGTCAGAGGGAAGCCAGGGTTTCCACCACGTAAGGACATACTATAACTTACTGTGTTTGTGAACACCATTGCAGAGAAAATAGAGAGTGGATTTTTTTTCTTAAAGCTGCTCTTAAATTTAGAGATGCTGAATGTATTGAAGGTCTCTGATTACAATGTAATGATCACACACAATGTTTTTGAAGGTGAAAATAATCTTCCAGCTTATTCATGTTTGCACAGGCGACATCATTGTCCACACGAGACCACAAGGATTTATGACAATTCTGGTGTGTACTGCCCAACCACTGAGTATTTGGAAAAGTATCCTACCTATGGCAACGTTCTTCCAGCTCAGAGCCTTAAACCCAAGCAAGGCTTTCAAGCATACCGTGGTAAAATGGAAGGAATAACAACATTTAAGTAAATATTGAGAAACTATTTGCTTTACTTTTCTCCCAACTCTTCTGCTCTGAATAAAGTTGTTTAACTCTTTAAATTGAACTCTTTCGTGGATGTAAGTTGAACTAACCTAAGAAGCAAGAAACTAGTTGAGTCAGAACTTGAGAAAAACAGAAGGATGAGAATTAAGTTTGAATAACAAACTGTGAAAAGGGAAATGAAAAGTTCTGTTGATATTTTTTACTTGCTAAAACCGCTTGTATTTACCTGTTTCCTACTGTCGGCACAGCCTGGGAAATGCAGGCGGTTCCTGCGTCTCCTCTGCTTTCTGTGTCGCTGTTTCTACGCTTTAGCCAAGATGATCTTTTAACACGCAGATCTAATCCTTTCACTTCCCTGCTTAAAATACTCTTATACTGTCCCATTGTATTTATTTATTATTATTTTCCAGAAAAATCAAATGCTTTTTTCTCCCCAAGTTGCAATCTCTAGATCTCAACTCTCGGAAGCCTCTGACACCCGCCCAGTTTTCAGCTGGTAGAAGTCCCGTGTCAGCTCCCGAGGCATATTCCTACTATTTGTCACTGGGTCAGCCTCTGTGTTCCCTGAAAGCAGGAGCTGCGTCGAATCGCATCTCCGCATTCTGGGTCCAGGAACCCAGTACAATGCCTACCAGCAGAGTAGGTGCTCGATTATTTATTCAGTGGGTGATTTAAAAAAAAAAATTTCCTCTAAGCCTAAACTTTTCATTCGGACCTAGCTGTTTTGATCTCTTTGTACATTCGCCAATACAATGGGTTCCTTATTTTCTTCATCCTGTTAATGCATACGCTGGATTCCAGGCACAGTCTCAGGCATCAAGTAAAAAGCATCAGTAAGGTTCCTGCTTACAAGGAACTCACACTGGAGCTTCCTCTAAGTTAGGGTTTAGAAACATGCTCTACAATGACTCCCACTTTTACTGTTACCCATTTTCATTTCGCTTTCAACAGAGCTCATTTTGCACACACAGCATGGGTGATGGCCCAGTGCGTGGGACGTCTGCCCCGACAGTGTGGCTCTGGACTCAGCAAATGTTTCGGGATGTGTCGGATGAATACAAGTGCACTGACCCTTGACTACTTCTTTCTGGAAAGCTGCTCTGGGTTTGGAGGTGCTCTTTCTAACAGTTCACTGGCCTGACTAGAGAAACTCGGACTTCTAAGCTTTCTCTGTCCTCTCCCAGTTCTTCCACTCCCACTCTGCGTTTTAGCCTGTCGCCCTCTAGCTGGCATTTGGGAAAAGCAAGGAACAGCTCACAAGTCTGGAGAGGCAGAGGTATGTGATTCCTACGACTGTTCATCCACTAAATAATGTTTATGAAGGGTCAGGTACCTGGGACACAGGAATGAATGAAAACAAAATGGCCAGGAGCTCTCTGTGCTGATAGAGGTTGCATCTGGTGAAAGTGGCCATTGGAAACATCCCCCAAATAAATATAAAAATGCAACAGTGGTAAAGTCTATGAAGGATAGCGCAAGGTCACTTGAGAGCCAGAATAAGAGGGTTGACTTTATCAGGGAAATGCAAAGCATGAGCTAAAGCATGAAGGATGTGAGACAATTACCTGGATTAAGAGCGTAAGGAAGTGCATCCCGGGCAGACAGCAGCAGGCAGCAGGAGGAGCCCAGGAAGGAGGGCGTGTGGCAGTGGTAGCAGCGAGAGCAAGGGGAGGCACAGTGTGAATGAGGCTCGTGAGTGAGGCCACGGCGGCCTTTCTTTCGTGTGTGTGTGCGTGTGTGTGTGTGTTTTGGGGTTGGGGGGATATAAGGGGGTTAAAAAAGAGAGACTAGGGAGATGAGAGCAAGAATGGCCTGCCCAAACTTACATAGGAGAAGACGACTTTGGGTGCAATGTGAGAAATGATTGGGTGCAGGTAAGTGAGTTTAGGAAGCGACTGAACTGGTTTGAATGAGCTATGGTGAAAGCTTGGAATGTTACAGCGCTGATGAGATGTGGGAAGTGGTTGGATCTGAGAGATGCTCAGGAGGCAGGAGCTGATGGGGAACGAGAGGCAGGAAGGAAGGGGGGTGGGCAGGGTGAGGCCCAGGTTTCCGGCTGTGCAGGTGAAGAGAGGGCAACGCATTCGCTAACCGAGGGAACAGGCCAAAGGACCACATTTGTCAGAGGAAGATAATTTGACGAGGGGCCTATTAAGTTTTGAGGTGCCATTGACTCATCAAGAGGCCACTGTAAACGCCGGCGTGACACTCAGAGAAAAAGGCTGAGCTGAGGTAGAAATCTGAGTCACTTCTACACAGGTAGACTTGTCCTCAGGATTGAACACTGGGTGGGAAGAGGAAAGGAGATGAAGGGAGGACCTCCCGGGAATAGCGGGAGCGGGCGACAACGCCAGTCCCTACTCGAGAGGTGCAGGCTGAACCTGCCGGAGGGATGTCATCGCGCAGAAGCCTGTGAGCCCTCCAGCTGCAGCAGAGAAGCCACGGTGCTGGGGCCCGGGCTGAAGTGGGTTGCTGGGGGCAGGAAAGGGAGTCAACAAGTCACACTGTGGAGAGGAGAAAGCGTTCAGTGAGTCTGGTTTGGTTTTTTGGAGCTCACGGACATGTAGAGAAAATATTGATTCGTTCAGGATGGCTTAAACAAATCATAAATGAGTGACACAGTCAGTAGGGTCCAGAGGGGGAAAAAAGCAATTTTGAAGACTTGTGGTAGTAAAAGCAGGAGCTCAGACACTGCCCTTACTGTGTACCGAGCGCTGTGTGTGTGTGTCCGTCCTAAAACAACCCCGTGTGGTAGATGATGATGTTGTCCTATTTTTTTATATACAAGGAAGCTGGGGCCCAGGCAGGTTGACTCAGATGTCCAAGGTCATGCACCTAGTGAATGACAGAGCCAGATTTGGACCCAGGCAGGGTGATCGCTCAGACGGGCCCCCCACCCACCCACCAGACAGCCTCGCATCTGCAGTCCCAGCTCTGCCACCCACGGTCGTACGAGGCCTGGTGCAGCTGCGTCACCCCGGGGTCCCTTCATGTCAGGGGCTTCGCGGGGAATCTAAGGATGAGTCAGACTCACGTCCACACTAGGAATGTGATTTCTGTCAAAAAGGCCAGAGCTGATTATTTACAGAAAAGCAGAAAGACTACACGACTCCAATAAGAAGAAGGAGCCGTGCCCCGATAGTTGACCAGTGTCTGTAAGTGAGATGAATAAGGATTTTGACAAAGCAGACCCAGGGGACACATTTAAAATGTTTTCAAATTCATTAAGTTTTTCACCCGAGATTTCCTTCCAGGTTTGGAAAAACTTCAATTACGGAAAGATTTTATTTACGTAGCATCTAGTTAACTAGAGATCCATTATAATGATGTCTTGAAAACTAGGGTTTTTTTTTGACATTTATTCCTCGAGGTATTTAGTCACTGGATAGGACACAAAGGAATTTAGTTACTTATTTCAAAGAGCTTGTCACCTGTCACCGTTTTAATATCTCCTTAAACCTTTCCAGTAAAAATCTTGAAAACTCCAGTACTGCACTGAAATGATTAGAAATACAAGAATCTGTGAGGCTATGTTTGAAATTTATATGTTTCAGATCAGATTATCGTCCCTATGAAATAGTCCAACAGCCTCGCCACGTACCAGAAAAATACAAACCCAAACAGGGGCAGACTGCCCTGGACAGCACCTACAAAAGGGATTTCAATTCTTATAAAGTGCAGCCCGTGGCCATAGTCCGGCCTTTGGAGAGACCACACGTTACGAAAGGGAAGCTGGACACTGTCCCAACCTATAAAGGTAACTTGCCATTCCCAAAGGGTGCAGCCTCACGACTAGAACTCACCTCCAGCTTTGAGGTCTCACACCGCATCGTCATTTTGGTGCATTGTCAAACTTACCGTCCTCGTGGCTCAGGAAAAACAGTTTTTCTCTTTGGTGAAAATTATGTTGTAGAGTGAACAAAAGACCATTTGCCTGATTGAGCGTTAAGAGCCCTGGCTTCCTGTCCAAAACTCAGCCACTTGCTTAGTTTTCTCTGTCTCCAAACACGTAAAAACCAAGGATGTCGTTGGACACCCGTCTGTCCCATTGTTCCACATGCAGTGGGTACCGTTCTTTTCCTCCCGCCCCGTCCCAGGTAGACCAGCAACCACCTCCCAAACCAACAGGAGTGCAGACGTTAATTCAACCAAATCAATAATTATATTACATTACAGGTAAGTGATCTACCCATGATGATTAAAACAGAAAGATTGTCATAGCACATGAAGAAAAAAACCCCAACTATGTGCTGTCTACATAAAACCCACATTAAATACAAAGATACAGCTAGGTTAAAAGTGAGAATGGAAAAAAAGTATACCATGCAAACGCTAGTTAAAGAAAGCTGTAGGATGACCTATACTAATACCAGAAAACGCAGCCTTCAGAACAAGTAATATGACCGGGGATGAAGAGGGACATTAGCTAAGGACTCAGGGTTTGTGCTTGACCCGCCTCACCCTTTCCTGCCAGGCGGTCTCGCAGCCAGAGACTGCGCCCTTGGCTCAGGTGCCCCGTCACCCAGACACCAGTAGTTCGAGGTGGGAGGGACCGTGTGATCCCAGACTTGGCCATCCTGGCAGAAATGTCTTACGGGTGAGGAATTGTTCTCTTCCAATGAGGTGTAGTAATAAACATTTGCATTTTGGCCTTTCACGTAAACATGGCAGTGGGCTTCAGACTCTAACACTTTATCTTGTACAACTTCTTTATAAATTAATTTTTGCTGTTTAGAAATACATTTGTTGGGGTGACATCATCAATTCAATGTTATTTCTCAGCTTTCTGCCTTTCTCATCTAGAAACAGAAAACCCAAATAGCTCCCATTCGAAGGGTAAGCACTTCAGTTTTCCACCCAGGGTCCAGGTAAGCAGCCAGACATAGAATTAAGGTGTTTAACCCTAAATCTCACACCGAGCTCTTACGTGTCGCTTCCAAGTTGTACACACAATTTCTAACACTTCCAAAAACACTCGGTTCAGGTCCCTGGCCTCTAGTCGGCCCTGCGTCTTTCGGGAATGCTTTGAAATCCATTTCCTGAGGAGATAAATGTAAACCAGTGATCTTCTGGGGACACCACGAGTCTCCCTGTATCTCTGCTCGGGGAGGCCTGCAGCATTCCCGTTGCACAAAGGAGCTGGAATTCCCTCTCCTTTGAGGGGTCCCTCCAGAGCAAGCAGCAACACCCGCCTCACCTTTGCTCACACAGCCGGGCCCTCGCTCTTACCTTAATCCTAGAGTTTATGGTTCACTTTAGCATTTCATGAGTTAGAGCAAAAATCCCGACCAGCTCCTGGGAACACAACCCAAGCTCCTAACCTGTCTTCACCCGACACACGACCGTTTTGGCTTTCGAAAACGATCAACTTTCAGCCCCCGGTGTTCCTTTCCCTGGTGGGGTGACCGGATGAATCTAGAAGTGGAAAGTTGCATGTGTTAAAGGTGGGGGGGGGCATGGAAGAGCAGGTGGAAGTGGACCCCGAAGAACAGAGCTGATGGAAATCAGAGGAACTCCATACCACATTCGCGTTCAGATTCCTAAAGGAAACGGATGGGTGTTTGACAATGAGAGCATCAGGTCATGATGTTGACAAGATCATGGTTTCCTTCAATATTTAAAAATGCTCTCTCTTTTTTTTTTTCAAGATGATTACAGAGCTTGGGACATTCAGAGAAGTGAACTTAGTAAACCAGAACAAGCTTACTATCCCCCTACTGTAAAATTTGGAAATTCCACTACGTTTCAGGACGACTATGTGCCCCAGGAGATGCAGCCAAGGCAAAACTTTAAACCCATCCCTGCGGTCAAACCTCCCACGGCCCCTTTTCACGGCGACACAAGCCATCGCTTCGATTATGTGCCTTATCAGCTCGAGTCCAAGTCTGCTCGGCCCAAGGAAGCTTACAGGCCCCCCGACCAACCCTTTGAGGACCTCACAACTCACCGATGTGCCTTTCAGGGTCTTCTTGGTGAAAGTGCAAAAATCTGCAGGCCTGCACACACCAGGGTGACCCAAAATGCTCCGTTTGAGGGAAGCACCGAATTCCGGGAAAGTTTTCAACCTTGGGAGGTCCCACCCCCTGAAGTCAAGAAAGTACCCGAGTACGTTCCCCCTCCAGGGGCCATGCAGCTGCACAGCACCAGCCAGCTCGACTACGTTCCCTATCGGGCGGCCCGCGTTGTCCCCATCAGGCCCGTGTCCCACAGGAGAAACAAGAAGTGTCCTTTCCAAGGAAAAAGCACCATGAAGGAAGATTTCCCTGAGTGGGAAAGTTGTCGCCGAGGCCTCATTAAGCAGCAGCAGCAGATTCCCCCCTCATCCGGGAAATTCGATGGTCTGAGCACTTTCCGGTCTCACTACGTGCCCCACGAGCTGATTCCCACGGAGAGCTGCAGGCCCTTAAACGCTCCCTTTCAGAGTTCCAGTCCCTTCGATGACGTGACCATGTACTCCACTGAGTACGCCCCGAAGAAACGGGAAGTCTGCCCTGCCAGCTGCCCATCCCCCCCGGGCTACATCTACGAAAACACAGACTCCCGAGGCCACAGATTCTTCCGCAGGGTCGTGCCCGCAGTGAAGGCCTTCTAGCCAGCAAGTCCTGTTTGCCAGGAGGCCAACTCAGAGGATGTTGGCTTTCCAAGGGTGAAAACCAATTGTTTATAGTAGAAGAAAATTTATGAGAGAGCATAAACAAATCATCTTAAAATTTTTAATCGAGAAAATCGGAAAATTTACCATAGGAAATCAGGATCTTAAGATCCGTTTTGTACGGATACTGGATCCCAGCCTGAGCTTTAATATGCGCTTCTGAAAGCTGAATGGCGTGCGTCCCCACTGGAATTCATCTCCAATCCGCTGTCATTCACATTTGTGTCTATAATTATGGCAGCTGTATGGTGACTTCCAGGTCACCTAGCATCCATCAAGCACAGAGGGCTGTCTACACGACCACTGAAAATGATACGTGGATTCCTCTCCCAAGACAATTTCCTCAAGACTTCAAGGCATCCACACCGCACAGTGTGCAGAGCCGGGTTTTCGTGGCTGCTGCTCACGGCGTTCAGCTTGGTTCGCGCCACCATGGCGTGACAAGGAGAGGCCGTGTCAGCAGGAAGTCAGAGGATCTCAGTTCAAGTTCTAACGACACTGATTCTATCTGTGCCACCCTGGGCAAGTGACCCCTGTCCTTGAGCCTCAGTGGCCGCATTTGGGGAAAGGTACCTGCCCTGGCTGCCTCCCCAAACACTGTGTGCATCGGAGCGTAGGAGACGCCGTAACCCAGGAGGTCAGAGTGCCACACAAAAGCCAGGGCCTGCTAAGGAGCCACTTCTCTTCTCTCACCTGTTTTCTCCTTTTCCAGATTCGGTCGTTACCTGCTCAGTTATCCTTTCCCGCCCTTAGCGAGGACTCGGGGACACCCTCGTTTGCGTCGGCCTTGGGCGTGGTATGGTTTCCGAGACGTCTTCCCCCTGCAGTTTCACAGCCCCCTGAGAAGCTGTCACGGAGCATGGAGAGTGGGGATGGGGCGACAAGGTGGCAGAGACCGACAGTGTTTCCGGGCCGGAGAAGGCACTCGCTGGAGTCACTTCAGGAATGACTGCCAGCGCCGGAGAAATCTTCAGGGTCACCTTGGGTAATCACGCACCTGATTGTCAGGCCCGGAGTCACCGTTCGGAAGGACCGGGCTCGGTATGGGGCCATAACTAAGTCCTTCTCGTCCTTGTGAAGTAGAAAGAACACATTGTGTCTGTCAATGCTGAAAATCTTCTATTGAATTAAACTCTTATTGCGTGTTTTTGTTGATAAATGATTGCATGATGGGAGAATAAGATTTATCCTACAGTTTAGTCATTTGTAGCTTTAAATTTGTTTCAAACTATGTACTTAACTGAGAAGAAGTGCACTTGGCTAAAATATTTTTGATCATTTGAAAGTAGTTTGTTTTAATTTACTTTTGTACGTATTAGTTAAAATTATATGTAAGATTTTATATTTCTCTGCAACATGAATAAAGAAAGCATTGATAAAGGAATACATTTTCATGAAGTCATTTCTGTACCCAATCTTCCCCAGAAAATAGTTTTTAATAAAGTCTTATATAGGTTAATCTGTCCATAATTTGATATTCTTACCTTTTTTTAAAAAACCATTGATTTATTTGAGAGAGAGATAGAGAGACATCAACTTGTTCCACTCACTGATGCGTTCGTTGGTTGATTCTTGTATGTGTCCTGACCAGGAATTGAACCCGCAATCTTGGTGTATCCAGATGCTGCTCTAAACACCTGAGCTATCCAGCCAGGGCAAGGCTTCAGCTTTTTACCTCTGCGTTCAATGATGTCTTACACAGACGTGCCCATTTTCACCCCACGCCACAGACTCAGGACTCTCACTGATGCCTCTCTCCCCTCCCACCCTGCCCGTGACCACAGCAGTGGGAGAGCTGCTCCCTGGGTGGCCAGGGCTGCTTCACCGTCACCTCCGATATCCGCACTGAGAGCTCATTCGCCTGCAGCCGCTGCAGAATAGAAGGAGGCCCTGTGGCCAGGGGAGGCGTACGGCCAGCAAGTGTTACAGGTACCAGTCTGCACAACGGGAACGGGTCTCTTCCACAGAGAGACTAGCATGTGACCGCGTGCAGATGACTTTCCCTCTCTGGGCCCTGTTTCCTGACCTGTAAAACTCACCTCAAAGGACATATATCCAGAGGATATCAGGAACCTTTAAAACTCAACAGCAGGAAAAAATGGCTAAAAGACGTAAACAGATACTTCCCCAAAGAATACAGAGAGATGTAGGTATTACTGCTAAGGCTGCTGGAACAAAAGACCACGAGCTGGGCGGCTTAATAAACCCAGAAACAGCCTGTCTCACAGTTCTGGAGGCGGGGAGTCTGAGCCGCTGGCGTCGGCAGAGCTGTGAGCGGCAGGGTGTGCTCTGCTCTCTCTCCTGGCTTCCATAGCGTTGCCGCTGCCCCTGGCGCTCCCTGGCCTGCCGATCTTGGCCTTCATCTTCGCGTGGGGTTCTCCCTGGACGCACACATCTGTGTCCGAATTTATAAAAGTATCAGTCATACTGGTGTTCACAGACATAGGACTTTCACGAACATCCTCACCGCACCCCCCCCCCCCAAATAATCACATCTTAAATCATCTGCAAAGATCCTGTTTCCCAAGTTTGGCCCAGAGGGGACGCAAGGCCACCTATGAAAGATGGCAAATGGAAAGATACTTCACATCAGTAGTCACTGGGGAAATTTCTCTGTATTGGCAATGAAGGAAATATTATCTTCTGATAATGCCCTCCATTCTGTAGAACCTGCGTAAGACTTAGTGGAAATAAAAAAAAATAGAAGGAGGAGGAGGAGGAAGGGGAGGGGAGGGAGAGAGGGAGGAGGGGAGCAGAAGAATGTCGAGGAATGCATATGATGGAGACATCTGAGGTGTAAAACTGCTGATCTCCCGCGTGGCTCAGCCACATCAGGTACCACGGTCTCGAAGTTACTGTACAATGATTGACTTTTGTTTTCCATAAGTGACCTTGGCCACTCCAAGGCCTTCGGCAAATGAAGGGGGGTCTC
The DNA here is from genome assembly GCA_004026765.1 of Micronycteris hirsuta. NCBI lineage: Eukaryota > Metazoa > Chordata > Mammalia > Chiroptera > Phyllostomidae > Micronycteris > Micronycteris hirsuta. The sequence goes on from PVJI01005451.1 coordinate 95,816, forward strand.
AATTCCAAGACCGTGACTGTGGTCTGTTAGACTCTCTGCTAATTCCGAAGCTCAACACCCAGGACTGGGAGGTAGAGACGCGTCCCCAGGTGCAGTCCTCGCACCTCAGTCCCTAAACTCCTCACAACGGACAAAACACAAGAGTGTCGGCTCCGCCGGCTCTCCAGACTGCCACCCGCTTCCAGTCCTGTCTCAGGTCGTCCGCGTGAATCTTCTTTCCACCCCTCCTTCCCCCAACTTCCTTTTCACTCTGATTCACAGAACGTAAATGACGGCGTTAAGGGAGCTAGAGGATTCCCCTTGTGACCTGCCCTGAATCTCGCCACCCACACTCCAAAGGACGAAGGACTATCTGGGGATCGGACCCATCAAGGGTGGCCCTAGAGTCCCAAGGAGGCGGCCAAGCTGACCAGACCCACGGCGGCCGGAACACATAACACAAATAAGCCGCCTGCATTTATATGGGTGCCATGGAATAAACAAAGTAAATTTATTTCTGAATT
>PVJI01005452.1:0-96279 GCA_004026765.1 Micronycteris hirsuta
TTTACCACACAATTTGGCACTGAATTTCCCCTCCTCTCCATTGCTCTCTAGTTGTTTCATGGATGTGTGCCTCGCCTCCTCTGAACCATAGAAGTCTTATTTCATATTTCTCTAATGTCTCTCCTTACAACTCTATGCAAAATAGCACACGCTGCACACATGTCACAGGTCTTGGCTTTACGATGAAAATACAAAGTGTCGCTAGTCACTTTTACCCAAAAAAAGTGCCCCCTGAGAGGCAAAAGCTATTAATATCTCCATGTATGACTGACTGATTTGGTCTTCTGGGAGAAAATTAAAAAGAAAAGACATCAATCAATCAATTAGAGCAGAAAAATTTAAGAGGGAAAAGGGAAAAAAACCTGAGTTTGCCTTTTGTGTGGAGGGATAGTATGCTTAGTACTAGCAATTGCTCTGGTGCCTATGACCAAGAGTCCAGCCTCGCTGAGAACTCAACATCTCAGGCGCCCTTCACCAGGATGGAGACCTTCCCTGATGTTTCATCACAGGCAGAATTGCTTGGAGCCAGGAAATCACTATATAAGTAGTCGTGATTATGAAAGCAACCAGGGACATCTCTTTGTCGTTTTCATTTTTCATCCCTATACATTAAAAACCTTTAACGCAAAGAAAGTAAAACACAAGAAATCAGTACACAGATGTTAAAGGCTAGTAAGGAATTGGGGGAAAGCAGTTTATGATAACCATCATCACAAAAAGCCACCAAAAATCAGGAGCATAAAATTCACACCTTTATCTTTGGCATAATTGGTCCTTCCCATTTCACTTTCTGAGAGAGCACACATATGTCCTGTGATTATCTGATTAGTTTGTTTGGGATAAAGTATCAAATAAGAAATGTTTTCTACTGATTAACTGCCTTGTAGTAAATGTGTTTTCCCACAAAAAACTAGTGACATCTCCTTTATAATGAAGTATAAATGCAGAGGCACCTATGAGTTGGAAACGTTTAACATCTGACTCTCCTGATTTTAGGTCCCATATTCCCTGGAAGACTAAGTAGAGCATTCCCTCCCCTTATTAATAATTTTTATGTTTATTTAAATGTTATTTAAAATAACTTTTTTCTTCCATAGCATTTTATCCCAAATTTCCAAATAAAATAGAAAGTAGGTATTCACCAAAAATGACTGGGCAATATTTAAAATGCTTTCTTTAAAAAAGCAATGATTATGCAATGCATGACCTAGCATTTCCCTAAGTTTTCATACTTGCTCACTAACTAGAAAGTATTTGTACAACAGGTTTATAACTCAGGAAGATGTAGTGGCTATGCTTTAGATCCAGCTCTAGCTCAACTTGACCTCCAGCTGCTGGATGATGGGAACATCATGTCTGTAGCCCCAAGGAAAAGAGACAGCTCCTTCTAAAAGTCCATGCAGCTGGGCACTCTAGTCTGTGGGCAGGAATGACTCAAAATTATTTTAGGGAGAAAGGGAGAATGGAAAAGATAATGAAGTGGATGATGGGATGTCTTGTAGACTGGGAAAGACTGGTCATCTAGGAGATTAGGTGTGGAACTTCATGTCCAAAATGCTGATGACCACTAGTAGAAGTTATCACTCAAGGAAATAGTGTGTAAGGGCAAATTACAGTGTAGTATTCAAAGGATGCATTTATACCAATGAAATCCAGCTAAAATCAACAGCAACAATGTCTTTATAGGAAAAAGCAATAATACAAAATTAGCCCGAGAGATGTCTTTTATGTGATTACAGTGAAAAAGTGTGCCTGCTTCTAACTAAGAATAAACCCTCTATCTGTGCTCTGGATCTAATCCCACCCCTTTACAGGCTATATTTTTCCTTTTAACATCTTTAAGATATCACTCAGATATCATTAAAATCATAGATTTAAAGTATATTATTGAACGAGTTTAGTGTTATAGTCACACAGTTGTTCAAATATCAGCACAATCTAATTTAAGAGCATTTATCACTCCAAAAAAGAAACCCCATGCCAATTGACAATCACTCCTCAATACCTGCTTTCCAAGCCTCTGGAAAAGCTAATCTACTTTCTGTCTCTATGTATTTGCCTATTCTGGATTTTCATACAGATGGAATCATACAATATGTGGTGTTTCATGACAGGCTTCTTTCATTTAACATGATGTATATATGAATATATGTATCCTTTTGCTGACACGTGTGTATGCATATATGATGTGTGTATATGTCAAAATATGATGATATGTGTATGATACACATATTACAGATAATTGTGGATTTTTATATATACACACATAGTATGTACATATATACACACACATACTACATGTATATGTGATGGGTGTATATGTATACCACAGATATAGATGTATTATGTACATATTTCACTCTTAGCTTGCAGGGTGTATTCTATACGTACATAGAAAAACATATATTTACCCCGCCACACCGTATCCTGACAGGATGGCATTCTGAGTATATATATTTATCTTTCATCACTCCCACATCTCTAGGGCAATCACAATGTAGACATATAGTGTAGAACTAATCTGAAACAGTAAGGAGAAATGAAGAGAACATAAGTTGGAGCAGTCACTGAAAGATAAGAAATTTCAACAAGCTGCTGGAAGGAGAGGAGGTGAAAACAAGTTTAGGACGAATTAGAATCAGAGCAACTTAACCAAGGAAGTAAAAGACTTGCACGCTGAACACTATGAAACGTTGCTGGAAGAGACTGAGAAAGACACAAACCAACGGAAAGGCATCCCGTGTTTATGGGTTGGAAGACTTAGTATTGTTAATATGTCAATACTATGTAAAGGGAACTACAGATGGTATACGATCCTTATCAAAATTCCAGGGACACTTTTGCAGAAATCAAAAACATCCTAAAATTCATATAGAATCTCAAAAGTCCCCAGTCTTAAAAAGGAAGAAAATAGAGATCTCGCACTTCCTGATGTCAAAACTTCTAATGAAACTACAGTGATAGAAATAATGCGGAACTGGCACAAAAACAAACACATAAGCCACAGGAAGAGAATAGAGAGCTCAGGAATATACCCTCGTGTACAGGGTCAAATGACCCTCAACAACGGCTCCAGGGTCACGCAGTGGAGCAAGGACAGTCTCTTCAACAAAGGGTGATGGGAAAAGTAGATGCACATGGGTAGCATAAGTTGAAGCCTCACCTTATATACAGAAATTAATTCAAATTGTATTAAGGACCTAAATATAAGACCTAATACCATCAAAGTCTTAGAAGAAAACAGAGTGAAACCTTAATGACACTAGATTTGGCAATGATTTCTTGGATATGACACCAAAGCACTACAAAAGTAAAGATAGATAAATTATATCAAAATTTAAGACTTACGTGCATCAAATGGCATGAGCAACAGAGTGAAAAGGCAATATACAAAATGGGAGTAAATATTTGCAAATAATATATCTGATAAATGGTATATGTAGAATATATGAAGAACTATCAGTGAACAATAAAAAATAAAATAACTATTTTTAAAAGGGAAAAAAGCTTGAATAGACATTTTATCAGAGATGATATAGCAATGGTCATCAAGCATCTAAGTAGATGTTCAATATCATTAAACATCAGAGAAATGCAAATCAAAACCACAATGAGGTACTACCTCACACCCCTTAATATAACTCTATAAGAAAGAAAAAGAGAAAGATAGCCCCCACCAGGTAGCTCAGTTGGTTACAGTGTCATCCTGATACGCCAAGGTTGTGGGCCAGTCCCTGGTCAGGGCACGTACAAGAAGCAATCAATGAAGGCATAAGTAAATGGAACAACAAACTGATCTCTCTCTCTCTCTCTCCCTCCCTCCCCCTTTCTTCTTCTCTCTCTAAAATCAATAAATAAAACTTAAAAAAACTTTATTATATTTTTTCCATTACAATTTAACTCCCTTATACCCACCTCTCCCCTGCAATCACCACACTGTTGGAAAGAAAAAAAGAGAAAATTGAGGGAGGAAGGAAGGATGGAGAAAGGAGAAGAAAGGAAATAAAAAATGTAGGCAGGGATGTGAAAAAATTAGAAAGCTTGTGCACTGCTGGTGGAGGTGTAAAACGATGCAGCAACAACACTAAGCAGTATGGCAGTTCCTCAAAAAATTAAAAATGAAATTAAACATGATCCAGCAATTCCAACTATAGGTATACATATACCTATATGGCCATCATAAACAAAGCAGCAGACAAGTGTTGGAGAGGATGCAGAGAAAAGGGAACCCTACTGCACTGTTGGTGGGAATGCAGCCACTGTGGAAAACAGTATGGAATTTCCTCAGAAAACTAAAAATGGAACTGCCTTTTGACCCAGCAATTCCACGACTGGGATTATACCCTAAGAGCCCCAAAACACCAATCCAAAAGAACCTATGCACCCCAATATTCATAGCAGCACAATTTACAATAGCCAAGTGCTGGAAACAACCTAAATGCCCATCAGCAAATGAGTGGATCAAGAAACTATGGTACATTTACACAATGGAATTCTACGCAGCAGAGAGAAAGAAGGAGCTTATACCCTTTGCAACAGCATGGATGGAACTGGAGAGCATTATGCTAAGTGAAATAAGCCAGGCAGTGAGGGACAAATACTATATGATCTCACCTTTAACTGGAACATAATCAACAAAAGAACAAAGCAAGCAAAATATAACCAGAGACATTGAAATTAAGAACAATCTAACAATAGCCAGAGCAGAGTGGGGAGGGGACTGTGGGGAAAAGAGATTTCAGGAACTATTATAAAGGACACATAGACAAAACTAAGGGGAGGGTAGAAGCAAGGGAGGGAGGTGGGTTTGGATGGGGTGGGGGAAAGTGGAGGAGAGAAAATGCAGACAACTGTAATTGAACAACAAGAAAGTAATTTTAAAAAAAAAGAACTTTCAGCACATCAACAAAAAAAGATCCTAAAAGCTTCCAAGTAGAAGAAAGAAAAGAACAGATCACCCATAATGGAAATAAACATCAAGGGTAATAAAAAACATTGGGGCATTGCCTTCAAGCCCCAAGGCAAAATGGCTTTTGATGTAAAAGTCTACAACACATCTTATTACCAACTGAGTGTGAGGGGAGACAAGGACATTTAAAGCTTGCAAAGACTCACAGAGCAAAAAGCTCCCATTGTCCTTTCTTAGGAAGTTAATTAATGACCAGAAAACCCACAAAGAAAATATGGGATCCAAGAAACTATGAGAGAATCCTGGAGCACAGGGCGAAGAGGTAACATGATGAAATTTCTGAGCAGACCTAGAAATTAAAAAAAAAAAAAAAAAAGAAGAAGAAAAAGGTAGAGTAGAAAAAGGAGAGGAGGAAGGAAAGAAATAAAAAATAAAGACAAAAGGAAAGGGGGAGAGAGAAAGAGATAGAAGAGAAACCCTGTAATGATTAAAAGCTTGCATTATCTTGGAGATACTATAAAAACATGTTCTCAGAAAATAATAAATTTAGAAACTATAAGTAAAACAAAACACTGAACAATAATTACTGCAATATTGTAAAACTTTAAGCGAGTAGTTTTAATTAATAAAAGAAATCAAATAGGCCCTGGCTGGATAGCTCAGTTAGTTGGAGGGTCCTGATGTGCCAAGGTTGCAGTTTCTACCCATTGGTCAGGCACATACAGGGATCAACCAATGAACACGTGGACAGACAGGTGGAACAATAAATCGATCTCTCTCTCTCTCTCTCATCAATAGATAAAAATTTTAAAAAGAAATAAAAGATATTTGCTCTGAAGGTGAAGAATGTTCTCCCTAAAATGATCCAAGAGCAATGGAAGTTCTGAGATTCAGAACACATGGGAATGCATTGGCTGTCACACCTGAACTATAGTTTAGTTACATCAGTCTACACATAAAAACACGGGTGTTTTGAGATCTTTGAGGATATTTTTCTTATCTTCCTCAAGTTCTCTATTTCATGTACTATTTCTTTTTCATTCAGTCAGTTGTATCATTCGCTTAACTATTTTTTGGAAGCCCCACAACCAGCAACCATTTCGTATTTATTTGTCACCCTCGTCTGCAAGTGAGGCTGTAGGGTTTTAGCTGGCACCATTGCCACTCTCAATAATATAAGGGTTCTAGCAGCAAAAAGGAAAGGGAAAGTTCACACTGTTTAGGCAGCTACCAGTCCACCCATCTATACACCACAAAATTAACGATAGATGTAGAAACAAACCTTATGGTGTTACATTATAGGTTTTAAAATGCATACATGCCAGTATGCCTAGGCCTTTTCTAATAGGTTTAGGATCAATGCCACTCAGTGACGAGTCTCTAGCTCAGTGGCTTTCACATGTTATCTCACATAATCCTTAAAAAAGCTGTGCTATATATTTCATCATCAATTTACCGACTAAAATTAAAACACAGAGGGTGAGCACAATAAAAGAACTTGTCCAAGGCTATCAGGCTAGGAAATAACAGAATTAGGACCCAAAGGCAAGTCACCTGCTTCTGATCTTAGGGCTATTTCCATAGTAGCACCAGCTCTGGAATGTTTTCTGCTACAGGTTAAATTTCCTTCTCACAGTCAGTCTTGGAATGAGGAGTTACATACATTTATATTTAACTGCCATCTCATCCACCTGCCTCAGTTAGCTCAAGCCCATTAGCTGAAGAAGAAAATGTTCATTGATTTTTCCCAATATTAAGAAAAACCAGCCCTGGCTGGTGTGGCTCAGTGGATTGAGCGCGGGCTGGGAACCGGAGGGTCCCGGTTCGATTCCTGGTCAGGGCCCATGCCTGGGTTGCAGGCCAGGTCCCCAGTGAGGGCCATGCGAGAGGCAACCACACATTGCTGTTTCTTTCCCTCTCTTTCTCCCTTCCTTCCCCTTGCTCTAAAAATAAATAAAATCTTAAAAAAAAAAAAAAGAAAAACCACCGAAAGGTCCATGTATCAAAATAAAGAACAATATCCACTCATACGTGGGACCTAAAGCTATGCTCTGCGGCATAAAGAAATTCCTACTGATGCCACATTTCATAAATAGGAAGTGAGCGTTTCATTTCTACTGACTTCAATGCCCTGTGCAATTCACTCATCATTTATTATTCATTTATTCAGCATAGACTGCCAATAAAATGAACTCTCATTTTGTGAAGAGGCATCCTGAATAAATTAGGATTGATCTCCTTGCTCTTTAGTACCCCAAAACATCTGAGTACTCAAATTTCGTTAGCAAACTTTCTTTGAAGCATTTCCATTTTTGACTCAAAAACAAACAAACCAACAAAAAAATAAATGAAAGAGTCATGAGTATTTAGCCTGGTACAGCTGGCAGGGATCATTAACTAAAGAGGCATATTAGATGAAGTAGAATCTTATCACAAAAGAGCCATCTGTGAGATTTGCTCCAAGATAGATTTTAAATACAAGATAATTACAACAAAATATGGAAGGCAGGGTAAGATCTTAAGGGAGGAGCTAAAAAGATTAGTAGATTAGAATATTGCTAGTAGTCTTGTCTCTTCAGAAAATTAATATTGATTAACACTGAGAGCAATAGGAAAATGATTAGGCAATTTAACAGTAATGTCTAAGACAGAAAAAATATGTAAATCCCAAACATTAACCAATACTACATCAACTCTCTTAAAGACAGTCTAGATTTAAGGAAATATTAAGAAAAGAGAGCTAATTTAAAAATTGAAAACAAGATGTTAGAAAAATGATCAAATATATCAGTTATTAAAAGAGATGTAAACTAAATCGGAATATAAAAGACATTTTTACTTCTTGACATAGGCTAAAAACAAGGAACCATAAAAAAATTTTCGAAACCAATTTCATCTTTAATGCAGTTAAGAAAAAGGATACTACCAGCAAGGAAAGCTACAAAGCAGACATACTCCCAAACAATGATTTTGGGGTTCAAAGGCAAAATATCGGGGAGGGGGACACAGAAGCCCTCAGACACTGGTCAGAAAGCAGGTTTCTCGCTTACTAAAGCACAATATTGAAAGGCCTGTTAGGGATTTTGTGTTAGAAATGAAATCAAAGTCTGTGGACTGGGCATGGGAAAGGCAGATAATGTCCCTCAAGAGACCCAGACTGAAACCAAAGAACAGCAGGAGAGGTGAAGCCGGAGAAACGTACATGCCATTTCTAATAGTGTGTGACCCAGCCGTGGGAACCTGGGGAGCCTTCTGGAGGTGAGACACCGCCAAGAAGGAGGAGAGAAAGTCACCTCCAGTTTACAGCACCAGAAGTGTGACTACATGGGCTTTGCAATGAGCTACACAGAAATTAAGAGAGATGTGCTCCCAGCAAATGATTAAAAAAATTAAAGATTCAGTGAGGAAATGTTCAATAAAATAAATCCACATAGAAATATAAGGCTGTCCCACCTTCCTGTCCATCCTCAAAACACACTTCAAACAGCCTTGCTCTTCCAAAGGGAGGTAATAGTGAGAAAACCACCACCTATGGACTTATGAATAGAAACTGCAAAGCAAATAGAGGAAAGGAATATAAGGCAAGAATATGAAGCACACAGACTAAGAGAAACTACTTAAGAGTAATTATAAACATGATTTAAAAAATTTTTAAAGGACACATAACAAAGATCCAGATTTTCAAATAACAGGAGCAAGTAAGAAGCAAACCTTCCAAAAAGAAGATTAAAAAGAAAAGAAATAGAAGAAAATAGAACTGCTTCCAGTTCTACATAACTGTAATCGAAAATATTTTTAAATTTAAATTATTTGTAAATTATTCTAAGGGCATACAGCAAATGAAAAAAAAGTTCATTCAAGAAAATCTACTAAATATTAGTAAGAACAGTGAGAATTTGTGTCCCTTGAGCTGTGACCCGTGACCTCCCTACCAACCCCAAGTTCAATGTGACAGAAGCTCCACTGTAGCTCATAGTCAAAGGCTATAGTATCTCTCCACTAGGGCCAGCCCACCGTTTCTCGTCTCCTCCCAGTTTCACAGTGCAGAGGCTATTAACTGCAGGTGGGGTAGCCTCCTGCACCGAGCACAGCAGGCTGAGAACACCGGGGCCTCAGTCACTCTCACTTCAGTCCACTCAGAGTGTGGAGGCCCCAGACCAGGAGAAGCAAGCTTAAAAACCAGAAGCTACTGCTTCTACCTAGTGCCCTGCTGACAAATCAGGAATATCACTCTAAGAAATGACAGTGTCTCCACCACCTGCTCTGGAGCAGTGACTCAGAGGTTTTGTCCAGGAGAAAGGCAGGCCATAAAAATTGAGATGTTCTAAGCTCCGCCCAAAGACTCCATTTGAAACAGAGTTTGAGGAAGTTCAAGTCTAAGGGCACCCTTCACAAACAGTGGCGATATTGGTAGTAAACAATTCAGGGAAGGCTGGCAGCTCTGTAAGAGCAGCAAACTAAACTGTAGGTCAGGTAGATCACCAGTGAGAACCAGATAAAGAGACAAGTAACAGGAGCCCTCTTGTGGTCAGAACAAACCTCAAAGACAGGCCTAAAACCTAAGCCTGAACAGGGGGCCAAAATTAATTGGATGAGATGATAGTGCAATTAATGCCCCAGGGCATACATTTGAACAACGGTTCAGAGCGATACTGCAATCCCGAAGCAACTAGAGGGGCCTAACCCTGGGCATGAGAGCAACAGAGGCAGAGAGTCTAACAGAGATCAGTGAGAGGCACAGTTGCTAACAGCCCTGCTAAAACAACCTGTCATCAGAGGTGGCTGTGTCTGTGCCCAAGGCTGTGCCCTCTGACGCGGACACCAAAGCTCCGCACTGGCGTGGGAAAAACAGACTTCTCCAAAATAGACCGACCAAGTCACTAAACAAATAAATAAGCAAACAACAAACTCTGCAGCAGAGATCAATATCCAGAGTTGCTGAAATATACTATCTAAAATGCCCAGTTTTTAACAACAACAACAAAGAAACATGCAAAGGAATAGGAAAGTTTTTCCATATGCGCCCCATACGTAGGGGTGGGAAGCAGACAAAAGAAAGGGCTTGAAAAGGTGACAGATGCCTGATATAAAAAATACTTTCAAACAGTCACTATCAACGTATTTTTTAAAAAAGAAATAGAAATACATTACAATGTTGAAAACCATACTTGATGCGAGAAAAATTAAAATTAAAAACAACTATGGACACACAGGACAGCTTGATGATATCACAAAATAAAAAGAATAAAGATTAAAAATAAGAGAAGTAGAGGACAGACAAAAGGTCTATCACACATATAATTGAATTCTCTGGAGAATAGAAAACAAACAAACAAGCAAAAATAGACAGAGATATAATAGAAGAAAGCTTGCCTCAAATAAAGTAGATGGGAATCTTCTGCTTATGCAGAAGATGCAGATCATGTTCCAGGAAAAACTAAAATGACACCATTAACACCTAGCACAATTACTGGACTTCAAGAAAAATGAAATGATCATACAAACATCACATTCTCTAAACCCAGAAAAAGAAAAATGTAGTTTAATAATGAAGGTATTAGTCATAAAACCCTTCAATTAAATTTTTTCAAAGTAATTTCTAAATAATTTAGGATAAAGAGAACTCATAATTGAATTTCTAGGTAAAGGCATAAGGATAGACAATGATCAATGGAATGGACTGGAGATTCCAGAAATAAACCCATACATATACAGTCAACTGATTTTCTGCAAGTATGCCAAGGCCAATTATGGGGGGAAAGAATATTCTCTTCAACAAATAGTGCTAGTACAATTGGATACCCAAATGCATAAGAATGAAGCCCTTATTTTACATTATGTACAAAAACTAACTAAACATGTATCAAAGATGTATATAAAAGGTAAAATTATGAAGCTCTTAGGAGCAAAAAAAAAGGGTCAATTTTCAAGACTTTGGATTTGGCAATGGTTTCTTATACATGATACCAAAAGTGCAGGCAAAAAAATAAAAGATAAATTGACCATCATCAAAATTACAAACTTTTGTGCATCAAAAGACATTATCAGGAAAGTAAAAAGATACAGAATGAGAGAAAATATTTTCAAACAATACATCTGATAAGGGTCTAGTATCCAGAGAACAGAAAGAACGCTTGCAATTCAACAATAACAAAAATAGTCAAAAGAATCTAATTTTAAAAATGGGCAAAGGACCTGAGTAGACATTTCTCCAAAAAAGACATAATAATGGGGAAACAGCACATAAAAAGATGTTCGACATTATTAGCGAGGAAGAAAATGCAAATCAAACCCACCATTAGATATCACTTCACACACATGAAGATGGTCAGAATAAAAAAGACAAACAATTGGTGAGGATGTGGAAAATTTGGACCCCTCATATACTTGTTAGTAAAAATGTAAAATGGTAAACCCTCTGTGAAAGAGTTTGATGGTTCCTCAACAAGTTAAACACAGAATTATCATATGACTCCGCAGTCCTACAGGAGTTCATTTTATGTCCTCAGCCTCAAAGAGACATTGGAAGTGTGGGCAGATGAGAAATATGAATCGCATCCGTTGTTAGGTAATCACTAAGCAGAGTGGTTGGTAATCCTTCTCATTCGGTTTTTTCCTCTTCCCTTGTGCAGGTACTTCAATCTTCTCTCTCTCTCTCCCCCCACCACTCTCTCATTTTTTTAATTTGTTAAAAAATCCAAGCTCTGAGCAATGTATCAGAACTACGGAATACCTAATTTAAGAACCTTATTCTATAAGAAACTTGTCTTCTTTCTCTTAATACTTTTCCTTACTCTCTTAATTGCTTGAATATGAAGGGAATATGAGCGCTGACTTTTGACTTGAACAGTAAAATAAATCAATTTTCTGGTTTATGCATCGATGGCATAGAAGTGCAAAGAGGGAGGCTAATAAGGTCATATCTTAGCTGAATCAGAAAGTCCATCTGCACCAATCCCACTTTCATGAGGTTTCTCTCCAGGGAGATCTTTTAACCCAACAAATGCCTAGCTTGAGTATAAAGATAGATCTGGATTTAGGCCAATTTAAATGATTTTGCCCCCAAATTATCAAAATCTCAACCAAAATGTTGGTTTTGGTCAAACACAGAATGTTCACTTTTGCTGCCTCCGGGGAAAATGACCTAGTTTGTATTTGGGATGAAGCTGTGGAAAGACCTTGTGGCTTCCCTACTTTTACTTTTCAAAGGCTCGCTGACACTCACCACGCTCCACAATATCTCTCAGTTCTAACCAGTTAGTTCTGAGACTTTTCAAAGCCACATGTGGAAGACAGAAAACAACAGTCCAAGTCCCCCCTTTGCTCTGTGGACTCCATAAAATAAAACAGAATCATCTCAAAGGGCAGAAAAACCACATGAACTCAGACTGCGCAAATGATCCAGTGCATCCCAGACGACCTGAAACCAACAAGCATCATGCAACACTGGCTATTTATAAGACACTGTCAGAAAAAAAACAACCTAGAGCTCATGTAGAAAGCCGATGCACCACCCCCGGTCCCAGCCCCACACGGCTCCACACTGTTCTCCTGCCATTGTTTTGTGCTGAATGCACACAGCTCCTGGAGCTTTTCATCGGCTCTTAAATCCACTGCTGCTCAAGCATGAAATAGTTTGGGTTCCATTAAAAAAAAATAAATGTGCTAACAAGCTGTTAAACCACATTTTACAACAAAACGCATCAAACTGATGACTTCGCTTCAAAAATATGAACTAACCGGAATAATAAAGGCTTTGTAAAACTTGGATAAATGACGTGATTACCTCACAGTGAGGAAAATCTGTGGGGCACATCCATGTAATCAAAAAAATAAGTTCCTGGTCCTCAGAGGAGAATTCAAAATGCTCTGCCTTGCCTCCCAACAGTCCTGAGCCCAAAGGGTTTGGACAGGGAGGAAAAACAACACAGGTACAAAAAAAGCAGCGGGCGGGGGTGGGAGAAAGAAAGAAATTCAGTCAGTTCTTTGATTAACAAGACTTCTTGCTGGACTTAAGTACAAACAGCTGCCTGGACTCCAACAGCCAAGCCTAAATCTAAACACTCCACTGTTTACATAACCCAAACTTAATCAAGCGACCATATAATCCACCAATTTAAAGGATCCCTAAAAGTTTCAATGCAATGTTGCTTTTCTCACAGGCCAGTCCCTCGACAAGCTGTTTAAAAAGGCCAGCTCCTCCAGCTCCATCTCCGGTCTTGCAGCAGCATCTCCTGAGTGGCCATACTGTTCAGGGAAGAATACTTAGATGATTTGGGATTATAAACCATTCCCTGTTAGTCTTCTGTTGGCTTAATGCACCGTATTTGCTTAATAAATCAGATTGCATTTTTTAAGTTTGGATTTGATAGGATTTAATACTATAGCACTATTGTTACTAATAAGAAATGAAGGAAATTTTGGCATTCTTCTATAGTATAGCAGATGTGCTCTGAGCTAGACAGATAAAGGTAATTTTCCTGAGGAAAGGTATGGAAAAACGAGAACTTTCATGAGGAAGATACTACGGAAAAAAGGGAAATGCTTGTGAACATTAAATTGCAGCTAAAATGTTAGAAGCCAAACCAGGCCAGTCATACATCATAAAGAGGGAAGCCAGCTGGACCCCAGCGTGGTAAAATCGATACAGGATGGCATGGGCCATGGTGAATTGGAGTTAACCTAAAGACGGTATATGTGGCATCTGCCACCTAGATCCAACCTCCTCTTAAATAAAATAACACCTGCATCGAGATATAATTCACATACTATGCAGTTCACACATTTAAAGTATACAATTCAATGCTTTTTAGTATATTCACAGATATCTGCAGCAACTACTATAATCCCTTTTAGAACATTCCGAAAGAGACCTTGTACCCTTAGAACTACTCTCCACTTCCTTCCGACCCCTCTACCTCTGAGCAACCACTAATCCAATTTCTGTCTCTGTAGATTTGCCTATTCTAGACATTTCCTATAAATGGGATCATATAATAGGTGGTCTTTTGTGACTGGTTTCTTTCAATTAGCATAATGTTTTTAAGGATGCCAACCCATTTTTACCACAAATGTGGGCCCAGTATGACCAGATCTTCTGATCTTTAAGAGAAGTTGTAAATTTGAATTCTTACACAACATTGTCCAGTGTTTAAATATCAGCCTCTAATTAAATTTAAACACAAACTGCCCAGGCTTCCCCATAGTTCAGGTCAAACGAATAGGTCTACATGCCAGATTCATGCATGGGCCACCATTTTGTTTCCTCTGGGGTTCTTGGGAGAGAGGGGGAGAAAGAAAGAGTGAGACAAGATTAAAGAAAGCCAGAGAGGGGGTCACACTGCCACAGGCAAGGAATGAAGACAGGAAGGTCTGGAGAGAGGAAATCAGAGACTTCCCATAGACAGTGAATCCGAATCCGGTCAGCAGCCCAGGAAGAAAGCTCAACAGATTGCTCAGCCTCTACAGCCTCAGCCCAGGCTTCTCTGGCTCTGTCCTGGGAGCGAGCCACGCGGGAAGTCAGACAGCGAGCTCATTCTGTCACACTCCTAGGCCCTGAAAGAAGTCATGCAGATTGTCTCTAGAGAGCATGGAGAGGGTCTACTGCCTTTAACAGGGTAATTAAGACACTCATTTGTGTTTCCAATCCTCACACCTTCCCTTTCTCTCCCTCTCCCATAACACACACGCAAGCACACACACGCGTGCACACTCCTATAAGGTTGGCCAGGCCCTTGCGGCTCTCTTGTCTTCAGGGATGCTTAGGTTTATGTGGCAGCTGAAAAGGGATGTTCTTTCAGATCATTTTTCTAATTATCCTTGTATTTACCTAATTGTCCATCTAATGATCCTAAACTTTTAAGATAATAGTGCTAGGTGGTCAGGACACAGAGAAGAGGCAAAAGAGATTCTGAATAAGGAAGAGGGCAAAGGGATGGAGGGGGAAAGACTTCCCCAGACCGGGAAGAGTGCTGGTCAGTGGGCCCCAGAGCGCCCATATCTCACACACGCACTCTAAGAGCATCAATGGGAAGACTCGGAGGAGTATCGCTGCCTATTTAGGAAGGCTCAAGCTGGATAGTGGGGTTACTAATGTGAGTAAAGAATTCTATGTTTAAATTTATCACAGAAGGAGAAGTGTGTCTTTCAAGCCACATACAGGCTTAGCCAGATGAGGACGTCAGCATGATCTCCATAGGTGGAGTCGAGAGGGCTCCTAGCTCTACTTCTGGATGAATACTATTTCCTGGAAAGACGGTTATTTCAATAGCACTACGATTATTTGATGGAGATCTATTTTTCTAGGAATAGAAATCCCATATCCCAGGCCCACCAAATTCTATCCACTGTCAAGACTCAGTTTTTCAGAAGACAACTTTAAGGGGGTAGACAGAATATCTGTGTACGTTTGGGGAAAGAAACAGTCACCAAAACCATATCTAAAGGCCTGTCACCTTCGATTCGATCACCAGAGGACAACAGTTTTCTTTACTACTTTTCCTTACTGTGATTTACTCTCTTTAGGCATTTTCTCTTGCAGGTATGCAATGAGTTAATTGGCTAAAATTTTACTGCATTTAAAAAGCGTTTATTGTCTACACATTATATACCAGATAAGGTCAAAGAAGGCATGAACTTTACACCCAGAAAAGTCATAAGCAAAAATTGTACACATTTCACTACAATTTGATTAGTGGATATCATTAACACTACCCAAGTGCTAATAAGGTACATTATACTAGAAAAAACCTAGGATATTATCCCCAAATTAAAATCTTTAAAAAATCACAAAACACATGAAGAAAAAGAACATGTTATTTCTTGGGTACTGAGAAACACCCACACACACACACAGTCTGAAGGATGTTGGAATTATCAGAACATATACAAAAACACTTAGAGAAATATAAGGGTATATCAAAATTATGACTGCAGTGAGTGATGAGCTAAAGCTGAAAAGTAACAAAAGTTATAAAAATTAAAAATATTATCATTCAAATTGGAAAATCAAGAAAAGATTGAATAGAAAATAACTTAAAGCTACACCTAAAAATTCACTAAGATATTATGGTAAGTGAAATAAGTCAGTCAGAGAAAGACAAATACCAAATGATTTCACTTATAATATGGAATCTAAAGAACAATATAAATGAACAAACAAAACAGAAACAGAATCATAGACACCGAGAACAGACTGATGGCTGGGGGACTGGGTAGAAAAGGTAAAGGGATTAGGAAGTACAGACTGGTAGTTACAAAACAGTCACAGGGATGTAAAGTACAGTGTAGGAAATACACTCAATGATACTGTCTATCTATGTATGGTGCCAGGTGGGTACGGGAAATAACGGGGCAGGGCCATCTTGTGAAGTATATGACTGTCTAACCACAATTCTGTACGCCTAAAACTGACACGAAATAATATTAAATGTTAAAAATGCATTACAAGTGCCCCGGCTGGTGTAGCTCAGTGGATTGAGCACAGGCTGGGAACCAAAGGGTCCCAGTTCGATTCCCAGTTGGGGCACATGCCTGGGTTGCAGGCCAGGTCCCCAGTGGGGGCCATGTGAGAGGCAACCATACATTGCTGTTTCTCTCCCTCTCTGTCTCCCTCCCTTCTCCTCTCTCTAAAAATAAATAAATAAAATCTTAAAAAAAAATAAAAAATAAATAATGCATTACAAGTAACGAAAAAATAATTCACCAAGAATGCAGTACAGAGATAAACAGTCAGAAAATAGAAAGAACTGCTAGGACACAGGGAACCTAGAATGAGAAAGTCTAACATACATTTGATCCAAAATCCAGAAAGACGTGACAGAAAGACAGAAAAAGAGGTAATATTCAAGAAATGAAATCTGATACATTTCCAAAATAAAAGACATGTGTTCTCAGATTCCTGAAGCTGAGGGTATCCCAAGAAGGATAATTAAGTGAAATACACACCTAGATCTAGTATAGTTAAATTGCAGGCCACTAAAATTAAAAAAAGACTTTAAAAGCAAGCGGAGGTGGGTGGGGTGCACTGTGGGTAGGAAAGTGAGGTCATCGAAAGAGAAACAATTACCCTCCTACCTGGTTTCTCAAAAGCAACAGCAGAAACACAAAGCTAAAGACTTTTATCTTCAAACTGCTGAGACAAAACATCTACCAACTTAGAACTGCTTAAATATGCGTTTTTCAAAAATGTCTCCACATGAAGCGGCAGCCATGGCGAGTCACCTGACCCACACAGGACTGTGTAAGACTAAGAATAAACTTTGTGTTAAGCAATTAAACTTGATGGTGTTTCCGTACTGTGGTATGGCCTAGCCTACCTTAAGTGATACAGAAAACATTTACTATCACCCAGCCTATCTTCTATGGAAGACAGAGGATGAACTCAGGAGAAAAGACTACAAAGAAATACTAGGAAAACCAATATAATAATTCTTTCACAAATAGAAAGAGGAGGAGGAGGAAAACTGGTGGTGGTGAAATTTGTCTGCAGCACATAAAAATAAATTATAAAGATATAATAATGCTCATATTTGGGAGCAGAGGCAATAATCAACATAGTATTCCATATTGAAATGTATCCAGTAGTCTCTTTCCCTTCCCAGATGTACTCTTTACTCTTCTCCATCTTGCTGGGGCCCCAAGAGACCGATCTTTAAACATTACATCAAAGGCTCCCTTTCCTTCTGGTTTCTGGTCAAGTTCAAGAAATAAAAGACACCACTGGACATTCAGGTTGGGGCATTTATTCTCCCAACTACCTTCTTGCCAGACTGAGTGGCCAATGGATCTGTCACTTCATGGCAGGCCCAGCTCCTATCAGACAGTCCTCTCCTGGACTCTCCGTGCTCTAGAAGTCCTCTCACCCCTTGGCCTTCAGGCCCGAATATGATCATCTCCTACACTCTTGCCAGCCTGCAGGTACTCCATCAGCCCTAACTGAATTCCCTCATGCTCGTCCACACATGGACTGTTTCTTCATTACACTCTCTCTCATTTACGCCATTTAAGTACGTCGTCTGCTTCTTGTTAGGACCCTAACTAATGCAACAATTTAGGGGTTCTCACCTGGGGCCCTACGTGACATCTGGCACTGTCTGGAGACATTTTTGATTAACAAAACCGGGGATGGGGGTGCTACTGAGATCCAGTGAGCAGAGACCATGGAGGCTGCTAAATATTGTATAATGCACAACAAAAAATTATCCAGTCCCAAATGTTAACAGGACTAAGAGAATGTGCAAGGACCAAACATATGCCCGAGAAGCAGCACAAATTCGCGATGTAGAAATGGCTTTTTCAGCAAAGGATATGACAGACAGGGCAAAACGATTTGTTAATTTTTAAATATTTTTTTCTTTTTCAATTATAGCTGATGAGCAATATTATATTAGTTTCAAGTGTACAACCCAGTGATTAGGCATTTATACAACTTACAGAGTAATCACCCTGATGAATCGAGCCCCCACCTGGCACCATATGAAGCGATTACAACCTCACTGACTACATCCCTAGGCTGCACTTCCCGCCCCCCAACTACCAACCTGGGCTTCTCAGTCCCGTCACCTTTCTCACCCATTCTCACCCATCTCCCCAGCCCCCTCCCACCTGGCAACCATCAAAACGTTCTCTGTATCTAGGAAAGCTGAACCATTTTTATACAAATAAGTGGATACATTTCAGAGAGATTCAAAAGGTCATAGATTCCGCAGAAATGAGAACTCTAGGCATATTAACATTTTATCACAAAACTCAAATTTCAGTTTTCATTATCTTATAATTACAGACATATCCTACTTAACACCGCTTACCTATTCTTAAAAAACAAATATTTAAATGGTTAGAATATACACTGATGTTAACTTGAAACTGCAAGCATGGTAAAACAGTAAAATGCCTGTATGTAAATAATAAACTACCATGTTAGATGCAAATGTGTAAAACACAGCTTCATGATGGCAAAACAATCAACGAGGTTGTTAACGGTGTACGGTGAATGGAGCAGCCTGGCTGCTCCTGGTTCAGCACCGCCCTCATCTTCCTCGACGCATGCGCACTTTCCCCACGCCCACTTCTGCTTCTGGCACGCTACCCATTGCATCTGGAGTATAACTCAAAACTATTCCTGGCCAATATGGTGTTAATGTTGTATCGAGCTTTTGGAGATATAAGCATGAATTTCCCCACAAACAGACACCTGAAAAATGTCGTATTGAGAGATTTATTTGTATATCCTATGACATTTGGCTGTTAAAGACCAGGAAAATGTTAACCAAGTAAATACTTTGTGGGCTACAGTTTTTACCTCCTAGTTCAGTATCCCATTGTTAGCTGAGGCAGGCACTTCTAGCAGATCTGAAGCAAGTGACACAAGGAGCCCTTTTGAATAGTACTGAGCATCCTCACACTAGAATTGCACTACTGTTTGATCATTTGCTTGGCGTTTCTTGCAAGAACAAGAGCCCAAGTACAACATGCTTTATCTCCAGGGCCAGGGCACCCAAGCGACCACAAAGCGGACTGCCAGCAGGGCCTACACAGGGAAACATGAACACTTGTGATTAATTCTCATTTTTCTCTTAATGAAGGTATTTCCCTTGCTTGTTGTCTATTTTTTTAATTAATCTTTGCATTTCAGAAATAATAATAATAATAATAAGAGAAGAGGCTAAAGAGAAAAATATTACAAGAAAAGCAGAATCCACCTGCGGACATTTGATAATCTAACTAAACAAAATTTCTGGATTGATAACATACTGCGACCAAAGCACCAACCTTCAAAGGTTAGCACTGAACCCTAATGGATTATTTCTCTTTGCTGTTAGACAGTGTCACAACATTTTCACAGTGATCCCATACTTCCATCCTCTGTTCACCTGTTATGATTAGTGCTATATGCCATTTTGATGATCTGCGTGATGACTTTAACGCCCACGCTCCCCTAATTAGGGGTTGAGTGGCAGAGGTTACATTAGAAACCTTGGTTCCCGTGGTTTACTAACTAATCAGCAGTGTTAATATTCTCCTGCTTGCAGTTAACACGCAGCTTGCCAAATGTAGGTTCCCATATCCCCCTTAGTCAACCCGAGGTGATTTGCATCTGTTAGGTCAACTTCTCCTTCAACGAATGTCCTTCGTAGCTGAATATAAAAGTTGAATATAAAAGTTTTATGTAAAAGTTTTCATATATAAAATATATGAAAGTTGATCAAGAAAAAAATCAGTTCTTCTTTACATGATTGTTACCTGAGTGATGATTCTTAGCTTGTCTATATTCAATCACCACCACTCACTCAGAGGTTTGAAATAAATGTAAAGAGTTGCTGACCAGTATTTGCAACATTGCAAAAAAATAATAAAATAGTACAAAGTAGGACAGAATGGAAAACATCAGGTTGCATTCAAGGAGTAAGGTGAACATTAACCCAAGAAGCTTTTTTCAGTTATACATATGTATACATGCATCTATATAAAATGTATGTGTCTATAAAAATGCACTTCTTTATTTTGGACAATAATCACAGAAATTTTTTAATCACTGATCTAAATCATTTTCTCAATTTTCCCCTATGCTATATTACAATAAATACTATGACATCCAATACATTTCCCCACATTTTCAGCTGGCCACGGCTTCATCCAATGAACCACGCGCCCTGTTTCCGACAGACACTGTCAGTGTCCAGAACGGGGTCTGGCGCATATACGTGCTCAAAAAATACCAGAATTCATAATTGGGTGGTGGCTGCAAATCTTCCCAGGCAAAGGTCTGGGGGAAATTCTTGACTCTGAAAGGTTAGTATTTTACTGACATGAAACATTTCCTGGCGTTCCTAGTCTTGGATAAAAAGAAAATGCACTAGTAGTAGTAAAACATGGATTAACTAGTACCCAGCTGGTTCTGGACCCTCTCCCAGAATTCTGCTTTATTATTTGTTTCGTCAGAAGCAGGCAAGACACAAGGATAAAAGCTCCTATTGAAATTTTAGTTTGGGAACATTTCATGGCTTTGGAATACAGAAGTCAGTAGAGATTCCGTGCCCAGCAATCCCCCTCTGCAACGCCATAGGGTCATTGTCTGCCACTCAAAGGAATCGTGCTGGGCACAGCAAGAGATCCTCACTCATCAGAGGAACATTTGTGCTCCATATACTCAATGTGAGAACAAACATGTCGGCCAGCATACTCTGTAAAGGTTCATAGCAAAAAATATAAAGACACAAAGCATTTTCCACTTAACATGAAGTTCATCGGAAGCTGGCATCTCTCCAGGGGCAATTGTTAGAAGCCAGTGTAGGTCACATGTTAATGGAGCCCCTACCCTTGGAGCAGGCAAAAACTATTTGAGTACTTCATATATCATTTATTTAATCTTTTAAAAACTATAGAAATAGGCATTTTTATTCTCATAACAAAGAATGGGAAAGTGAGTTTTGATGAGGTTAGGTGGCTATCTAAGGTCACCCACTTAATCATTGACATATCCTGGATTTCAATTTTCTCTCAAGCCCATTTTCTTTAGACTATACCATGATACCCACAGATATAAGAAAATTGGCTGGTCTAATCATTGCTATCAGAGAACTATAAGCTCGGTCATGCTGATACTATATTCTTCAAACACAACTTTTCACACATTACTGCCTTGGTCCTGCTACTCCCTCTGCCTTATTTCTGAATTTCCTCTATTCCACCCCCTCCTGTGGCATTAGAATCAACACTTATAGCAACTTCCTTAATTATGCAAATAAAATTAATTATTATATATGCCAAGATTTCCTTGATTGCAAGCAATACAAACCCCAGCTCGTGCCAGCTTAAGCATAAAGGTACCAATAGCACGGAATTTCAGGGTCATGAGGACCTACTCCCTCTATCTGTCTGTCATCCTCTGTTACTTCCATTGACAAAAAGAATCTTTTCTCATCATGGCGATATAGAGGCCAATAATGCCAGGCTTCCACTCTCACAATTGCAAGTCCAGGAACGTATAAAAAGAATGTCTCCCAGAAATTTAAACTAAATCTTGAACCTGCTGTTCACAGGCGTGAGCTCATCTCTGAAGCAATCACTGCAGTGAACAGGACACAGTGCTGATAGGTCAGACCAGGGTTAAGGATCCAGCTTTGGAATCAAGGGTAAAGAGGAAAATATGGGCCCTATTCCCCTCAAAAAAGGTCTCAAGAAAGATAGATATTCCCAATAATCACTGGGCACCTCTGCCATTTGTTCACACTTCTAAGACAGTCCTTACATTATTACATTGTAGTTTTACATGTTTGTCTCTCCTCCATCAGCTTGAGTTATAATTTTACTTGGATATATAAAATAGTCATTGCAAAAGATGTTTCCTCAGGTCAATTTACTAGCATTCAAACTTAATTTAATCAATGTATTCTATCATAGTCAATAAATTACAATAATTAGTATTATTTAAAAACTCTGAGGTCCCTTATCAATAGTAATAATCATAGCAGTAATTATTATTATTGCAGCTAGTATATTTAGCAGTTATTATATGCCAGGTATGATGCTAAGTGCTTTGCACATATTTTCTTTTTCGATCTTCACAACAACCTGTGAGATAAGTACTACCATTATCCCCAATGTACAAATGGAGTAACAGACTTTAAATGTTTAACATATTCACCCAAGGCCACTCACTGTATGAGTATGTGGTGGAGTCAGATTCTAACTTAAGTTTGAGTCCAGGGAGCCATTCTGTTAACTAGCATGTAAACTCCCTTTGGCTCAGTCCTTTGATACCATCATCAATTAAATCTAAATAGTTCCTTCTCAACGATCTCCAAATACCCCATAGGCATCATGCTATTAATTTCACAATGTCTATGAAGATTTATGTTCTTCAACTTGTGAATGGTGATGGTGAGGCTTTCAGGAAGAAAGAACTTAATATTGCCCTGATAGATTTCATCTGCATGAAATCCCATTTTTCTGTCTCCCATGTCTGTCCTCTTCACTGTAACATTAAACCTGCAATATGTATATATTTATATGTTTAGTGGAGACATTATACATATACTATTATGGAGAGCAAAATACTAATGGGTTAAAAAATATTTAATATACTAACTTTGAAAAAGTTTTGACTTCCAGGCTATCTATAAAGCGTTTCCCACTGTGAAACCTCATTGCTTTAAAAAACCATATGCTAGTAATGGAAAAATGCTTTAATTAAAATAAGAACATTGGCCCTGGCTAGTGTAGCTCAGTGGATTGAGCACGGGCTGGGAACCAAAGGGTCACCAGTTCAATTCCCAGTGAGGGCACATGCCTGGGTTGCGGGTCAGGTCCCCAGTGAGGGCCACATGAGAGGCAACCACACATTGATGTTTCTCTCCCTCTCTTTCTCCTTCCCTTCCCCTCTCTCTAAAAATAAATAAAATCTTTAAAAAAAATAAGAACATTGTACAAGAAAAGTAAATCTAGGATCAATAGGTTGAGGTTTTTCTACAGTATTTCAAAGATCCCTGGTAATTACCAAAAGTTTCAGTAGCAACAGAAGCTAGGTAAACAAAGGGTAGAAGTGTACCTTACTCTCAAAACACCCTGAACAATTATGACTCAGAAAAGAGTCATGCTACAGACTTTAAGAAATCAGCACAATGTGCTCTTGTGGCTGAGAAGGCTGCCGTACCCTGAGCATCATCAGAAAGAGCATTGGAAACAGCATAAAACTTAATCCACCCCGTCTATGGAAACATCGTTTACCCACACCTGGAGACATGAGAAACATTTGGTCATTATAGCTCAAGAAAACTGAGAAGTGGCATGCAGACAACTAGAGGAGAATTATTAAATTGGACAAGGAACTTCTTTATGAGAACAGACTAAGAAATAATATTCCTCAGTTTGGAAAGGCAAAGACTCCTTAAAAGAACGTAGCAGAGAGTATAATGACACAATGTGTTTGGGTAGCAAGACTACAGGGTTTATCCTCAACATTCTAAAAAGTCAGATTTAAGAGTAATAGAGAAAATTTTCTCTGTAATTAATAAGCATATCAAGTTTATTATCCAAAAAGATGCCACAGGTCACAAAAAAATAGCAGTTTCAAAAGATCACTATGTTGGTAACACCATGAGTTTAGTCAGAAGGCTACGAAGAAATTAATTGGTGGATGGCAGGTTTATGGTGTGTTACTAAAGAGCAGAGATTGTTAGCCTGGGCCTTCAGCTCTGTCACTGACATGAAAAGCAACCATGAAATTGCTTCCATAAGACAATCTTTTTTATTATTGATAAAAACTGAGCACTGTACTCTTAGGTTAAAAACTAAATTGACTAAAATTGGCAAAGCCTAAGACTCTTATCCAAGATCCCTATAAGGACTTACGTCTCCTTCCCTTATCAGTAAGATCTGTCTCTAAACTCAGTTAGCTCTGGGTGCTCTCCTTCCCACTATTGTTCAGCAGTATATGAATAAAGCCCAGATCTCCTTGCAGTACAGAAGGCTTACTAAAGGGCCCTCTGACTAGCTAATTATGTTAGAATGACCCATGATTAGCAATGTTGTCTCATCTCTTGCTGGAAGTATGAGAATGGCAACAAGTACATTCACAGTCCTTCTACAATATTATAATCCCAAAAGAAAACTCATAAAAGAGACCAAGTATATCACATTCTTGATGGTCCAGTTACCCAAGTGTCATTATGTCTTGGGCTTATGGGCTAATGCTTCTTTTCATGGCCCAGACAGAGGGAGGAGGGGAAATCGCGAAGGCAGACCCAATGATCGATCTGTATTTGTCTTCCTCTGTCACTGAAATGTTATTGTGCCAAGGGCCATTTGATGATTTGATGTAAGAAAGGTCAGAAGTAAAGCCACCCACAAGTTGTGGAAGGGAAATAATCACAGAAAAGCTGCAATAAAGGAACAATCACAGATAGAAGGAACATCAGAATGGACTTTTATATAAGAGCATGAATTTTTTTTTGCTTTGCACACTATTTTATTTTAATTGAGTCTCTGAGTCTTTTGAGGATCACCTGCTGGCAATTTAAGAAAACAGTGCTTATTGGAACTAAAAGTTTATTTCCAAACATTCCTCAATAAAACAAACTCCAGTTTTCAGGGCTCAGTGTTAGCTACTGCTATTAAATAGAAGAAACAAGCCTGCTATAAGGAAAAATCATGTGTTTGGCTAATGTCTACATGTTCTCTTCAATATGCTGTGCTTAAAATGACATCTCCAGAGGTAGACTTGTTTGTTTGTAAAATTGTTGCTTTAATTTGGTCATTACTTCTAAAGTTTCCAGGGAAAAAGCCCAAAGGGTAGCTTTCCCCTTAAATATAATGTGTTTCATTCTTTAAACATTTACTACTCCTAGCCCTGGAATCCAGTTCCTCTGTTATTTGGGGGGATGGTTGGCTGTTTCCCAAGAAGGCAGTTTGATGATTCCAGGACACCAAGTACCCAGAATGGTTCTACTGGGTAATTCAGTAAGTGCCAGACATTCTCCCTCAAGGCTATTAAATGTGAACCTTACCTCCTAATATAAATGGACAAAAGCTATTTTAACAGTGGACCCTTAATAGTGAAAATTGCAGCCACACAAATGGAAGAGACTGACAATCCAGTAACCAATCACATTTAGTTTTCACACAAGTTACATATTTATTTCAAGTAAACTGGCCTTTCTGATTATGATTGCTAGAGAACAGGGCCATGAAGGTAAAGAAAGTAGAAGATCTCAGGAGGATTCCAGGCAATGAAACCAGATTCCAATCCACTAACTGTGCTGTTGGAGAAGGGAGCACAGATACATTCCCAGATATTTCAGCCCTTGCACAGCTATTATTTCCAATGTTTTTGTCCATTAACATATCAAAAAGGTGTCTGCTAAGGAATAATACTGGCTAATTAGACTTCACTGTCTTTCCATTTGTCAACCTACTCTTCAAAGAAATAATGTTACTGGTAAAAGAAATTTTTTTTAATTAAAAAAAAGAAAGAAAGAAAGAAATGATGCTACTGAAGAATGACAGACCCACCCAAAGAAAGTCAAGGTAGCCGTTTGTCCTAATGGAGCTCCAGGATCTTGAAATAATCTCATCTGGAAAATTCAAAATATACTCTGAAACTTTTGCCGCAGTTTCCTTAGGACTCTTGGGTAAATTATACCACACTTCAAGTTAAAAGATAAGGAATTTAAAACACAAATAACTTACATATCTAACTTTCATTTCTCCTTCAGTTCAAGGTAGCAGCTAATATTTGCCTTTACTTCATAAAACAATTCTGTGAGGCAAGAATTATTCATCATTTTAAGAACATATATAAAGAAACTGAGGGTCAAAGACATTAAATAAAGTGTCCAGGGTCATACAGCTAGCTAATTAGGGGCAGATCTAGGATTTGATTCCATCATTATGCTCAGCCAACGATCCAGTGAAGGAGAATCCTTGTCAGTAAAAACATTTGTATGAAGAACATCCCAGCATTTTAGGATTCCTTTAGAAAAATGATGGTTTATCCAAAGTCGATCACATTTGAGTGTTCTTGACAATAAATAATATTTCAAAATTTTTTCAGGCACTTAGCTGAGTGCTGTGTAGTATTCTCTCTGTACTTTAGAACTTAAAGGGATTGTGAAAATTATCAAGCCTGAACATTACATTTTTATATTAGAATATTTAAAACTCAAGACATTAAGTTGCTGGCTCATAGCCACAAATTCAGTTAGTTATAGAACTGAGACTAGAACTCACTTCTGAAACCTAGAACAGTGCTTCTTCCATGATACAATTCTGAGAGTTAAAAGACAAGCCTTCGCCCCGAAGGAACTTGCAGTCTAATTGGGAAGACAGAATGCAAAGCCTCAGAATGATAAATAATGGCACAAAATTTAAATTCCAACAAAGATAGCAGGGCAAGTCACCCCAAGAATACATTGTGATTAAATAAGGGTTCTAGCTCAGGAATAACAATATAATGTAGGCTGGAAAGTCATCCTCAAGAAAAAGTTAGATTTGGCCATGTGGGAAGTCATTGGTGGCAAATATGTGGCGAACCACTTACCTGGTGGCAATTGTGTATTATAAGTAAAAGCACAGCAGCAAGAAGACTGATACAATGGGGACCCAAGCAGGGCTACTTAGTCTCCTATACATGATAATTGCATGTGCCACTGTGATTTGCTTGGGTTTCTATAGGCTCAATCCACCCCTAAACTCTAAGTCATTACAGTAGCTGGTACATTCTGGGAGTTCCACAATATCTCAGATGATGGATGGATGGATGGATGGATGGATGGATGGATGGAAGGAAGGAAGGAAGGAAGGAAGGAAGAAAGGAAGGAAGGAAGGAAGGAAAAGGAAAAGAAAGGAAAGGAAAGGAAAGGAAAGGAAAGGAAAGGAAAGGAAAGGAAAGGAAAGGAATGGAAAGGAAAGGAAAGGAAAGGAAAGGAAAGGAAAGGAAAGGAAAGGAAAGAGGAAGGGAGGGAGGGAAGTTGTAATTAGAATTACAGATTGAATAACACCAGAAAAGATAAGAAAATCATACCCTTGGGATTAAAATAAATAAATAGAGGACTTCCCTCACTCACTGCTCATATCCGAAGTTAAGCTATCAACAGTCCAAAAAAAGCATAGCTAGTGCCTATCGGCACAGTACTAATAGCAGCCTGCTTATCAGTCCACTGACATTGTCTAGTAATAGTAAATTGCTTCAGATTGTGGAGGGCATTCACCAGCTAAAAGGCTTTCTCCAGTCTGAGGTAGGGAAGAGGTGTTTGAGAGAAAAGAGGAAGGAGTTTAAGAATGTGTGTTAATGAGAGAATTTTCAAACATCCATACACGCCTTCATTCTGACAAAGGGAAAACTCTTCCTCACAACAGAGTGCCAACTAGCGAATTCACTTTTAAATATTAGGGCTGGCAAACAACCTGGCATCGGCTTCAGTAGCTAACCTGTTATTCCAGGATTTTTTGGCTGGCCTATTATTTTTCTAAAATCATAATTAGACCTTTTGTCGAGGATTCCCCAGGGTATAGCAGATTTCTTTCATACAGCAGGGTTGAGCTACGGCGGGGATACCAATACATTTATCTATCTACCTATTTATATGTTTTTTTAAATCTTTTTTAGTGTTGCTCCATCACAGTTGTCCCACAGTTTTCCCTGTTGCTCTCCCCTGACCCACCTACCCCTCCACCCCCAGAGTCAAGCCCCACCCCGTTGTCCGTGCCCATGGGTCCTCTATACCTGTTCCTTGACTTGCCCCTTCCCCTTTTTTATACTATATGCTGGGCTTTTAGTTGCTTTACAAATATTAACTATTTTAAGACATTATAACCCAGTGAAGTAGGGAATATTATTATCCCCACTTTACAGCTGAGGAAATGGGGACAGTGGACTTGAGAAATGTGCTCAAGTTCAAGTAGCTTAAGAGATCAATGTATTGGACCAAAGCAGTCTGGCTCTTAAAATGTGTACTATTGAACCATTACTAAATGCTTCCTCGGCACAGATGCACAAATTCTTTCCTCTCCAATTCTAAGATGCTTTAACTTTTTATATCAGTATAGAGAAACTACCTATTTCAACAGCAAACAGGTGGTTTGGCATTTTTTAAACTAAATAAAACCAAATGATGTTGTTGCTAGTGTTCCCCAAAAAGGGAAGTGTCATAAAGACAGAGCTAACCCGGAAAATCCAGTTAGGGGGTGGTGATAAAGATTGATAATGGAGTGGGGTCAGGAAGGTAAAGGCAAATTTTCCTGGAGATTTGGGGAGAAATACATTCCCATATGGTCTCGAAGCACCAGACATAGAGAGAGACTGAGTTTCTGAGGGAGTCCATCCGTGTGCCGTGGCCCGGGAAACAGATGATGCCGATTTGTGCAGCCTGTCCTCAGGGACAGAGGTGTTCCTGAGGACAGTGAGGACGCAGTCAGAGAAGGTGACCATGGAGAAGGCTGAGGGTTGAGATGTAAGGCAAGAATGTCAGCGAGAGCACCAGTGTGCTGACTGGGTCGCCAGTAACGTGCTCCTCAATCTTGTCAGCCACAAGTGACCGCCGGGGGCAGTTGAGATTCCAACAATTTTGCTAATGGGGGCTCAGCAAGAAATTGAATCTCTCCTAAACAATGAGCAGAGATAGTAATGTACATCTTCCCGTTGCCTTTCTCCAAGCAACATAACAGCTATTATAACCAAATCAGACAGTGTATATTCATTCAGAGCAAGTGCTTTAAAAGGTTGCAGGTCACAGGTCTGCCAAGTGTGCTCTGTGGTCCCATGAGGCACTGCAATTTGGGAAGCTTAGAAGAAAAAAGAACCATCACTACTTCAACCACTCCAGCTCAGCTTCCTATTGTTTTATACTCTGGGCTTCTCCGGAGACTTTTATTTGAAGAAAAGGGGGTGGAGTGGGACTTTTAAAAAACACTGTAAGCAACGGAAATACCACCATGATGATTGCATTAGTGCCATTTTAATAAAAAGAAAGGCACAACATATGCAAAAGAATTTAAGAACATTCTCTGTTCTAGTTATTAGTGGCCTCTCCCAAGGAAAAAGATGACAGGTAAGTGGAAAATCACCCTGGGCTCCCACCATATGCATCCAACTCTCCAGGCTGTAAATGCGTGGTGTGGGAGATAGAGTAATGCTCACCAAACTGTCCACACGCTCCCTGATATTCTCCAGCCCCCTCGCAGTTGGGAACAGCCATGGAACTAGATGCCATCATGGCCTGTGGATGTAAGAGAGTTGTATCACTTAAGGGGAATGCAAGTAAGAGCTGGTGTGAGTTCTCTGTGTTTTCTTAATATGCTCCACAATCTTGGAACCCAAAGGGAAGCAGCCTGGGCCATTCAATCACTATTTGGAGGACAGCCACCTTAGAACGAGAAACAAATTTGTTCTGTTAAGATACTGACATGTGGACTTTGTTACTGCGACCCCACCAATCCTATCCTGACTAATAAAACTGGAAAATACATTGATTTGGGCCAGAAAGAAGGATTCTATTCAAATTACCATAGACATGTGCCTAAAGCAGTGGTTCTCAACCAGCAGGGGATGATTTTGTCTCTCCTCCACCCGCCCCGCCAAGAGACATTTGGCAATGCCTGTAGACATTTTTATTCATCACAACTCGGGGTAAGAGAGCTTTTCTACGTGTGTTTAGTGGGTAGAAGTGAGGAATGCTGCCAAAGACGCTATAACGTGCAGGTCGGCATCCACACAAAGAATTATCTGTCCCCAAATGTCAACGGTGCCTAGGTTGGGAAATGCTGGCCTAAACAATAGGACTATCGTTTTCATTTCGTGCTGGAAATTATTCACTTGCTACACAAAAAAAACCACCAAAAAGATACACTTATGACTATTATGTTTTAAAGGTTAACCAAAAATCACGTAGTTAATAGGTTTTTAAAATGTTCCCAACATGACAAGTTTTTATGTTTTAAAAATTGACTACGCTGCCTTTTCCTCCATTTTCACAAAGCAATGAAACATAAAACAGCAGTTTAAATAGATTCATATTGTATATATAGCAGGTCTTCTTTCTTTTCCTAGATTCAATAGTTCTTGTTCAAGAGATTTCTTAATCCAGTCCCCACATATTTTAGAAAAATAAACGATTGCAGTACGTCTAAACCACAACTATAAACTATGTTTCTCACTTGTCATCTCACTGCTCTTTCCACTACATCACACTGTTCTCCTTCATTTCAAAATAAAATGCGAGGTAGAGGTCTGAGAAAAGTAAACAGCTGTTCCAACCATAGGTAGGGCTGGAAGGGTGGCGGAGCATCGTGTTGGAGAACGATGCATAGTTTCCAGGTGAGAGTGCTTGGTTTCGACAGGGAGGGCAGAATAGGAAAGGTAGAAAGAAAGCCTCCACAGTGAGCTCACCAACACAGCATGTCCCCATTCAACCACTGCTCCACAGACCCATTTGACCAAGTCTGTCTGCATCATCCTGTTTCCCAGGTAAGCATATAGATGTGCAAGGTACAACTGAACATGTTGGCAGGAGCTGTGAGAAATTTCAAAAAGTAATTGAATGAGGGCTGGGTTCAGAACTGGGATATCACATACCAGATCTGACTCTGTCTCTGTGCCCTTGGTTAAACCACCATGAGCCTAAATTTTCTCACCTTGAAACAAGGAGCATGAATTAAATAGCAATAATTACATGATCGATAGTAAAACAGTATCTACTATTGTTGCATCCTTACTATAAGCCAGGAACAGTGCCAGGTGCATTTCATTACATTCTCGAGACCAATATGGGCATTATTACCCACCTTTACAGACAAGGAAACTGGGACTCAAGTTAAACAA
The DNA here is from genome assembly GCA_004026765.1 of Micronycteris hirsuta. NCBI lineage: Eukaryota > Metazoa > Chordata > Mammalia > Chiroptera > Phyllostomidae > Micronycteris > Micronycteris hirsuta. The sequence continues at coordinate 31,227 of PVJI01005452.1, forward strand.
CATGAAAAACGTGATTAATAACCAGGGTTTGAACCAAGATCTGCTTGACTGTGAAACCAACACCCTTAATGACTATACATGCTGCCCCCATCCACCAGTTCCCCATCCCCTCGCCTTGAGAATTGCTCCCCAAATGGTTTAAGTCTCTGTGAATGATTTGTAGGCTCTCTATCAATTGGAAAAATAAACTGGAGTCCTTCAGCTGGGATTGCCAGCTCAGACATTTTTATTACTCATCCACAAACTCCAAGGGTGAAACAGGTTATACGTAAACCTCAGTGGGTTTGGTTCTCATGCTGTCTAAAATATAAAATGCAAATAAAAGATTTAGAAGCCAGAAGCCCACAGGATCCAAACTTGAAGATCTGCAGAATATCAAGGTGGGCAGGAAATATACAGAGTAACTAAATGACCGATATTTGTTTATGAGATGGTCTTTCTTTGCAAGCATAGCCAATAGGGCTTATTTCCTATTGTGCTATATGTGTGTATTCTGTGTCTTTAAAAATAAAGAAAATGACGGCTCAGCACAAAAAATAAAATAGATGTTACCTCTTGAGTATACTCTCTTTGCCAAATAGCAGGAGTCACCCTGTGTCATGACATTTAAAGATTTTATTTATTTCTTTTTAGAGAGAAGGGAAGGGAGGGGAGGGAAAAAGAGAGGGAGAGAAACATCAATGTGTAGTTGCCTCTCATGCATCCCCTACTGGAGACCTGGCCTGCAACCCAGGCATGTGCCTTGACTGGGAATAGAACTGGCGACCCTTTGCTTCACAGGCCCGTGCTCAATCCACTCAGCTACACCAGCCAGGCCTATGACATTTACAAAGAATGTCCAAACCCACGACATTTAAAAAGATGTCCCAAATTCAATTTCTTTTACCTTTACCTTGTGTATATTTGGGCACTCCTCCATGGACATGGGGATGGGCAGGAGGTGCCATGGGTTATCGTTCTCCTAATCATCTTTGGTACTAATGTTCTTTTGCTGTACTCTCAAACCTTCTCATTGCATAGCCTCTGGCTAGCATTCACTTCTCTCCATTTTGTGTTAACACAAATGTAATCTACTTAATTTCCTTAAAATGTCACTCATATAAGGCAGGATTTATGCAGAATTGAACTAAAGGCTGAGGATGATAGGTAGAAAAGTGGGAAACAGAACAGAAACCATCTTAACGTTAGTATAAGCCAGCAGTGTTTTTAAAAATACAGAAGCCATAACCACATCTTATAATTGGGTGTGTTTGTCCTCGGGGCCTCAATCCCCTGTAACTACCTTACGTTTTCCTGACTTTCATGAGCTCTGCCCTCCTACCTTCTCAGGCTGCCTGGACATAACTATAAAAATTCCTTTTATTATATGATGCGGTTTTGTTCTTTGAGTCTCAGTCTAATCTATCTTTAGCAAACCTGAGGTTGTGAACTTTGTTTAGAAGGGTCAAGGTTATAAAATAGGTCACAGACCAGGTTGGCACACCCTAGCAAATCACCTTCCTTGGGAAAAACTGGGTTTCTTGACGGGAGGATGTTTGTGGTTAAAGTGACAGATGTTACTACAAAGCCCTCCAGAGATAAGTGTGACAGAGGGGCCATGTGAGAAACCAGGCGGACCCCCACTGCTTGGGAAATTCCCTGTTTCCATCCAATGCTTTCAGCACTTCCCGGGTGTACAAATGCCATAAAGCATCTCTCAGCATTAAACTCTAGAGGAAGGGATTTGAGTTCAACAAGTAAAAGCAACCCCATAATGAGAACATGCAAGGTCTATACCAAACACAAATTGGATCCACTTTCAAAATGAAGCAGAAAGTGTACTTTTCGTTTTTCACTTATTGAACCATGTTATAATCGGAGGTATATGAGAAGCAAAGTAACATAAATAAAATATATAAATAATTAGAAAACAATCATTAGAATTCTTTTATTCTGAACTACAGTGAATTACAAAGCAAACGCGTACACCACACACACACACGCACACACGCACGCACACACATGCACACACACAGACACAAATGCAATCTGTGTCCGACTCAGGAAATCCTGTTTTGGGCAAGAGCTGTTAGGTTGGGATGAACGATCATGTGTACCATATCCTTTCATCCATTCTACTTTCGATGACTTACTTGGCCATCTTTCTTTTGTCATCTTACTCTCTGAGCAAAAATAGGGTGAAAAAGAAGTTAGATTTCTGGTGAGCAGCCAAACCTTTTAGAGGGGTGGAAAAGAAGGGTCCCTGAGAGGCACCGGATTACCTGGGGCAGCTCCCTAAGAGGAGCTCTCTGTAACTCTCCTTTTAGCTAGTTTCTGACACATCAGCTCACTGATAAGCAGAGGGGAAGCCAGCCAATTTTCTTTTTATCCAAGTTAGTGACTGCGAGCCACTCATTATTTACAGCAGTTCTCTTGAGACCTGAGAGCTGACCTCATGCTTGTAATCTGTTGAGAGGGTCCCGACCTCATCTTGCTCTCCATTCCAGCCTGGTTTTCCCAGTGATAACTAACAGCAACTGAGATAACTCTTTCCCTTCTTCAGTCTACTCTCTTTCCCCAATGCCCAAACTGTCTAGCTTCTTTCTATTCGTTAGAGATCCTAATCAGGTACTAGTGTAAATGCCCTTCATGACAATTCACTAGGTACTAAACACCTAGTGAACCAAGAGCCAGAACTCACCCTCTCTTTCTGTTCTTGTTTTAAGAAAACACAATCTAATGTGTGTAGAGTCTTCTAATGGTGACAAGGGACTCAGGCCATAAGCCAAAGTCTGCCACTTATTTGCCATGCAGCTGAGACCTGGTCACATAACTTGTCTAGGCTTTAAATTCTTAATCTTAAAAGTAACAGATCAGAGTAGAAAGACCTAGAAAGGGCTAACCAGGGACACAGTCTATAAGGGCATCTACATCTGTCACTTAACTACCTTCCCAGTCAGTTCCACTCTTTATCATGGGCAATGGGAAGCACCTAGATAGTCTCAAGACTAAATTAGAATAAACAACTATGATTTACCCGAAAACTCCACTACATTCTCAAACCCCTCACTCATGGACAACTGGGAAGACTGTTGAACTGCTAATATAAAGTACAATTGTTTACTGATTCTCTGTGATCTTACTCACACTGTGAATCACTGAACCATGCTTCACTTGTGCTCAGGAGTTTGGCAAAGAATGGCAGAGCAAGGAAGGATGTTTTTTCCTCTGTGTCCCAGGACTCTGAATCATCAGGTGTCTTTCCAGGCCCATCTGTCTGACTGTGCTCTCTGGTGTATGAAGCCCTGTTGTTTGGAGCGTGTTAATGTAACTGGTCCAATTACTGGACCCATCTGAAAAATGTAGGATAAACTAGGTTATGTTGCAGCAATAAAAACAAAGAAAACTCAGTGACCTAAAACATCAAAGGTTTAATTTGTTGTTCATACTACTTGGCCATCAAGGGTCAGGTGGGGGCTATGTTTAGTGCTGTCCTCACGCTGGGAACCAGGCCGACACAGAACCTCTTTTTGAAGTATTACTGGTGACTATGGGAAATGGAGAGAGTGTGATGAATTATGCACCGACTCTTAAAGCTTTCCTTCTGTTCACATCCTTACCAAAAACAAATAAAATGACTACACATGAAATCCAGACCTGGAAGGAGAATGAGAAACATTTACAAATAGCACTAGTGTTAACCTCAGAAACTTTCTTGTTTCATCATACTCAGAATCCCTGATCTCCTGGTGACACATCCGTGTATACACTGCCCATATATGTTCATGTTACTCAGCTGAAAAGACCCAGGAAGTCGCCCATATTCTTGCATATTTCTCCATAGTCCGCAGTAGACCTAACGACCATATCTCCTGACAAAGCGGGGCGGGGAGAAAGCTAAAGGATTCATCTTAAGTTCCTAAAAAGCTATACCTGGGAACAGCTTAAGGACAATAAAGCTGACAAAGTTGCTTTAATGAAGAGGAACAATCTCAATCTCAAACAAAACTTTATACTGCCTTCAAAAATCAAGTTTCTAGAAGCCTATGGTCAAAGATGAAGGCTTTCACTTATTAAAAATATACCAGCCCTACCCAGGTGGCTCAGATGGTTAAGCGTCGTCCCTGACACCAAAGTTTGTGAGTTAGATCCCCAGTCAGGGCACATATTTAAGTTGCAGGTTTGATCCCTAGTATAGGAGGCAACTGATCTGTTTCTCTCTCATATCAGTGTCTGTCTGTCTGTCTGTCTCGCTCTCTAAAATCAAAAACATTCCCTCAAATGAGGAATAAAAACAAACAATAAAATACACCAGACACTAACTGGTTCTACTTTTATTCTTTACCAGTGCGTACATTTTGGATTTTATTTACTGAACTATAAACATCATTAGAAGTAGGCAGGAAGGGATATAACATAAATAAATAAGACAAAACTAAGTGGAATTATTTTATTCTGAATCAAAGCAAATTTAGAAGTAAATACATTGTCTAATCAAATGCAATTGTAGTAGCAGGACTGTACCAGAGTTCTAGTTGCTTCACATGATGGGCACCACTTGACATTGTCCTTATTTTACATTTTGGTCATTTAGTTTTACTTGACTTAAAAAAAAATCAATAATCTTTTGTTGAATGAACTAAACCAGAATAGAGTAGAAGATTACTGAAGGATGAAAAGGCTGGCAAAGTCTTCTCAAAGGTAGGGGATGACATTTTGAATTTGAGATTGAGTCATTTTCAGAATGCACTTGGAGCAGGGCAATTCTTTCTGGTATTCGTTCTGAAACTTTCCCTAATCCAAAAAGAGGTGCAGAGCACTGGGGAATGTGTGATTATCCTAAGTCCCACATATAGACTCCTAGGAAGGACCTGATTCCTGCTACCATCACGAAAACATAGAAAGCTGGTAAGAAACATAGAAAGGCAGTGTCAGCAGCGAAAACAAGAACTGATGGTACCAGCATTTCCTTTTTCCCTCTCTCAACCCTGGTCTGCCTCTATACCAAGTCACAGCTAAGCAGGACAGGCAGGTCCAACAGAGAACCACAGCTTATTTAAGAATCCTAGGCTATAAAAAAGATCATAGTATTCAAATGTGACCAAAATTACAAAGTAAAAAGAGCTTTCATAAAACAATAGCACAGAATCTTCTATTGCCAGAGTAGTAGCAATAGAGTAGTGGAAAGAATAGTGTTGGAGAAAGTTCCCTAATAAAACTGATATTCAGTTTTTCTATGATTGATATATATGGATATTAAAACAGTGACTGAAATATATGTGGACATTTTATTACCATGCATATTCATGGCACAGCACATTAAGAGTAAATATCATTTAGAAAAATTTTACTTAGATATAATTCATATGTAGCATTATATTAATTTCAGGTATACAACATGATGATTCAATATATGTACATACTGATGTAGGTATCATCTAATAGATGTTCTAATGATTGCCTGTTTACTTCCATTGTAAATGACTCTCAGAATTTGTAGAATTGAGGTAATTTAAAGAAAGAATTTCCTTGTTATGCAAATTTCAAATATCTCCTAAGAAGTTCTTATTTTAATTTGTAATTTTGAGTGACAAAGTTAACATAAAAAAGAAGCCACATCTTTATAAGCTTAATATAGGGGGAAAGTTATTGCTCCTCACAAATAAAAAGTTGTCATTCCCATGAATTTAGGCTTTGGGGAGTTTTTTTAGAGTGTTCTTTCTGTCTACAGTAAGTCAAAACAACATTTAAGCATTTCCAGAACCAAGACTATTTCACCTTGCAGTTGAATGACAAAGAATACTCCAAGATGTATCTAACCAACTCACCTAAAAATCGGTTATTCAAGGAAAATGAGTTTGTATTAGAGGACTAATACATGAACAAGAATTTTTCATTTCTTAAAGTAATCTATTGCAAATATAGACACGGACATAACTGTGGCTACAAATACATTGCTGCTTCATTAAAACAAAGAAACATCAACTGAAAAATCTATATACCAAATAAAAATATGTTGTATTTATGAAAGAAGTATCTAATAATATTATATATTTAATGTAAAATTACTACTAAATGAGGCTTTATTTTAGTTTAAAAATCCTTTAAAATCAACAAATAAAAATTTCAATGTTACAAAAATTAATTTACAAACAAAAACTAGAATTTAATTTTTATGACCCCCGTAAATTGTTTCCTCTGGTTAAGTTCTAAAATATTTTATTGGTTTCATATTTTCCAATGTTGCTCACTATACTAATAATAGTTGGTGGACCAGATGTCCCATTATTTCATGATTCACAAATGTAAGGTAATAGACAAATATTAAGATCAACTAAAACTTAAATGGGTAATAATGGTGAGACAGGAAGGCAGAGGTCAGAAGGGGAAAATGGGTCCTTGAGAAGGTCAGGTGCCTCTGCCCAGATCCAGGATTACCTCCCAGAGGGCAGAGAAAGGCCAAGTGGTCCTTCAAACACTCTTTAAAGTGCCACTTTCTAGGGTGACCCGTCCATCCAAAGGGCAAGGCACTGCTGAGCATTATCTGCTAAGATGCCCTCCTCAATGAGCTGTGTGTCAGGAAACATCATCAGGCAGTTTCTAAACTAGTCCTTAATCACCATTCCCTTGAACTCTGAGGCCCAAGCAATCTACATCATTGAATAATGTTAACCATCACCGTAAGATATGAGGCAAACAAAACAATGTCTTTTAAGACATCCCAACTCGTCTTAGGGTAATGAGTTAATGGCCTCTGGAACTGGCAATGCATAGGTGAGGAGTGCTGGTGAATTCTCTTGGTTTTGACCCTGATGGCTTCCTAAAAGATGTTTTAGTATTCGGGAAAATTTCGGATCCAGGCATTCCAATTAAAGAGATGACTAGCAAGAAGGGGCTAGAGAGAAGTATTTCAAGTCATGAAAGGCAAGGACCTACATCCAAGAATACTCTATCCAGCAGTTTTCATTTAGAATGGAAGGGCAGATACAGTGCTTCTCAGATAAGGTCAAGTTCAAGAAGTTCATCACCACCCAGCCTTTATTGTATGAAATGTTAAAGGGAGTTATATAAGGTATGGAGGAACATCAACAGGGGAGTGGTTGGGGGAGAGGGTGGGAATGGGGCACAGAACAGGTAGTATAAATGGTAGGTAGACAACAGACAGGGGAGGTTAAGAATAGTATAGAAAGTGCAGAAGCAGAAGGACTTATGTGTATGACCTATGGACAAAACTAAAGGGTGGGGAAAGGGGGGTAAGAGGGTGGGGGACAAGAAGGGGGGGAAAGTGGGACAACTGTAACAGCATAATCAATAAAATATAGTTAAAAAATTAAATTAAATTAAAAAAAAGAGATGACTATCACTAGAGGCAGAAGTGAGGGATAGAGCAGAGACAAAGGTAGAGAAGAAACAGGATGAAATGCACACAGTGACAGTCAAACTACTAGCATTAGCAAGGCAAGTGAGTCAAACTTTTCTTCAGTATCTTGTAGAGGATGGAGAAACAAAGAGCCGCTTTCACGGTAAGAACCAAGAGACTGTAGGAACAACGAAACATACCTTCTTATTGATTGGCTTAGCACCCCACAAAAGGCAGTGATTGGTTACACTTAAGCTATTTTCAGTTATTTCAAATGAGCTACAATACCAGTGAATTTCTGGGACTGATATCTATAATAACATAGGAAAGGCTAGAAGTAATAGAAAGCCAGGTCTCACCAATGTTCTTTCTGAGATATGAAAGTAGGTGCTGGAGGGATTTTGTTTTGTGTGTAGATATGGGAATCCAGACAAGAGGTTAGGAACAGCCAGGAATAGAGGTTTCAGGTGCAAGTGACTAAAGGGGATCTTGTGAATACACTCAAGTGACATCCATTGTAACACTGTTCAGGCTCTCTTCTCGGGATCCAAGTAAATAACTTGTTATTGGGGTGTGTTAAGCTACAAACACGTTTGGAACTCTGTCTTGATCACTTTCTAACAAAATTACCTTGGGTTATTCTTCTAGCCTTTTTAAGCCTCCATTTCATTATCTGTATGTTCAAGAAATAATAGGGTCAATTCCTTGGGGCTTTTCTAAGGATTATGTGTGATACCATGTGGTTCTTTCAGTTATTCCTAATTCTTCACCCTTTTCTATATCCACATCTTTTCCCGTATCACTTGGCAACTCCTCCTACCAAAGGTAGAGTTTATTTCCCTTTACCACTGATGTTGGCTTGGTCATATGATTTATTAGACCTATGGGATGTGAGTAGAAGTTTCCAGCATATGCCTTCGAAGGAATCCCCTGTGGGAGCTTCCATCCTCCGCCATAAGAAGAATATGCCCCAGCGACTGTTGCCTCTTTGGTCTTGGGCCTCAGAATGAACACACATGGAACACACCTGAGTCAAATCTGCATAACTTTGAGTGTGTGCATATACTCTCATTGAATGCCACTGAGTTTGGGGTGTATTTGTTGACCAACAACAGGTGACTGATACAACACAGTCCTGTGGTGTGGCCTGGGAATCTGAATTTCCTGGGTTATGCACAATTAGAATTTGTGAGTCACTACAATATCCTTACCATTCTAAAGCCATACCACTTTTAACCTGAAATTTAACTTCAAATGGTACCCATTCGCTCTTGGTTGACTTTGCAGGAAAATTATCTTTTCTTTGAAAGAGTTTTCAAATTTCTTTCTCCTGGGCTTTTACTCAAAGATTATTATACCCCCTCTTTCCCCTCTGGCTCTAAATAGACTTCATTTCTGTTCCCTCACCTAGATGCCCCTGTATCCTTCAAAACGTGACTTCTTTGCAAGCCTGCCTTTCCTGCTCCAGCCCACATGGATTGCCCCTTTCTCTGCATACCTGCTGCTCTTATCATTAGCATGGTCTAGTTAAGGCTAACTCCATCAGGATGTGTTGAGTTTCTTTCCTCCTCCAGGCTAAACTGACAACTCCTGCAGGCAAGAACGGTCTCTACTCCTTCTGTATCTCCCACGATGTCTAACATTAAGAAAGATACACAGTCAAGGCTTCCATGTCGTATCAATAGATATTACTCTATTGACTTCCTGGATTTTTAAAAGCTAGCACTGATGAAATTGGATGTTTCATTTGCAAGAAAAAGTTCAGATTTATTCCTTGAAACGACAGACATGAAATTCCATCTCAAAACAGCAGAGCAGCACCTTTCTCCTTCTGTTAAGGTGACACCTAGTTTTGTGTTCTTATTTGGGGGTATGGTCTGTAAGTTTCACAGAAATATGGTAACTGTAGCCAACTTGGCAAAAGGCTTCTGTTTCAAAAAGTTCAGCATACTTCAAATAAATCTGTCCTACCCTCATTTTTTTCTTTCCTTTGAAAGATGCAGAGTTGTATGATCCTTACTGGGGTTTCAACCTGCAGTTCCAGGGAGCAGTGACATTTCATGGCTTGGCCCACAGCTTAAAATGCATGGAGATAATTAAGCTGAAAGATGCAAAACTGATTCTGATTCATAAACAACTTCCGCATCCTTTGTAACTACCTTTCTTTGAATAAGATGGACAACTATTTATGAAAAATGGCATTCAGTCACCATCTAATTTGCTAACAAATTAGACTGTTGAGATTGCTTAGGAATAAATATTGACCCAGAGCAGAATATGCCTCCTGTCTAATATTGTGACTAAACTAAATGTTTTAAATCTATCATTTCTAATGTCTTATTGAATTGACATTAATAACCTCTTACAAGAATATTGAGCTATTAGGCAATATCTTCTAAAGCTAAACATATGTGCCCACCCTACAACACAACCCTTTTTAAACCCCTGGATCCACTCAACACAAACGACTGTGTATATCCACCAAACAACTTGAATAAGAATTCTCGCCGAAACTTCAAACGGCAGACAATCCACTATCTATCAACAATACAATGGATAAATAAATTATAGCATAGTCAGAATATTACACAACAAAGAAAAAGAATGGCCCTCTATATTATAAACATTCGTAAAGCTATAGGCTATAAATAGATGTAGTATGTCTATTTTATATATGTATACACATCTGTCAATTTGTATAAAAGATAAAATCTCAGCTGAAATTAGGGGGAAAATAAATATTTTAAATGCCAGTGTTCATAACTTTCCAGGTTTAGTTTGTCAAACGTTCAGGTGCAGCACAGCGTGATGTTAGGCAGATAAAACTACTCAGTGAAGGGTTAACGGAACATCACGATGCATGGTGTCTAGTAAATGTTTCAGTTACTTACATACCTAGACCAGGAGTGTACAAAGAGACACATCAACAAGCTGTTTGGTCCCCTGACTGGCTAAATAGCCATCACTGATTATGTCCTGTGCCAACCTATCTCCAGATTGACAAGATAGTGTTAATGCTGCAGCAAGGGAAACACAAAGGCAGGCGCTGATGCTGCCTTAACAATGAGGGCCTATTCTCTCCCATGCACCTGAGAACACCAGTGAACTTGGTCATTGTTCAGCAGCAGCAACCTCGGGGTTTCTCTCATCCTTAGCTCTTTGTCACTTGACCACATTATTGCCTTACTTGGTGATCCTGCCCTGTTTCTCTTCACAAGAGATTCCTCCAAACCCATAAACTGCGTCATCATGATTGACCAATCAGAGGAACATCGTTCCTCACCCTTTTATCCCAAGCTGTTAGCTCTTATTGTTCATTTTTAAGAAAGAATGGAAGAGAAGGAAAGACAGCAATCCAAGTGCAGTCACAAGCAGCACAAAAGGTTCATTTGTGAAGGGCAAAGATTAATAGGGCAAATAGCTGCAGGGGTTTGGGGAAAGCCTGTCTAATTCAAAGAAGCAACAGGAAAAGTTGAGTGCAGACAAATTGCTTGCTCCAAAGGGAATACTATGTGGGAGGGTATGGAAATAACTATGTTCTGGGAGCCTGTTTTACTTTCTGTGGTTTTTCACCAACATGAGATGCAAGAACAGCCGGAATGACGGAATAATACACCTGGATCAAACAGCTGAATTGTTTCCTCCAGACGCTGGACGTTTAGCTTTTGGTTAACTATTTATGGTGAAGCCTCAAGTTCTGGGACTTGATAGTCGTCCTTTCCAAATCGTTTTTCACGTTGTTCCTTTCATTTAGATGAGAGAAAAATAAAACCTTTTTGAGAGGTTACACCAACATTTTCCTTAACTATAACTTGAGTCCTAGAATTTTATGAGTTCTCCAAGAGACAGCTTAGAAGCACCCTAAAATTCTCACTAAGGTTTTCTAGATGTATGCTTTGGAGAAGTGCTTAGTAACTAGGGTTAAAATAAGAAAGGTTTGCTAATTAATATTTAGTTAACTGTAATATCTTCATTGACACAACTTTCTGGATAATAAAAAAGATGATTACTTTCACTTTTTTGTTGTTTTGTCTAAAATACTCAATGAGCAAAACTGGACACAAAAGTAAGCAACATATGAAATGAGAATACGGTCAAGTGGTTTTTTCAAAGTAGTTTAGGGAGGAAAAGCCTTCCAAAATTAAATCTTCTTATTTTATTCCTCCAGATAACCTATTTTCATAGAGCATCATGGATATGCTTCCTGGCATAGTTAAAACAATATATTTTTCTAATCAAGGGAGAGGAAAATGTTTTACCATTACTGATCCCACTTAGAATTACCCTTTTACCCTCTAGGAAAGTAATTTTAAAACTTTGGTAGAAGTTAGAATAACTGGAAGTCCGCAATTAAACATAGAAACTCCAACATTCTCATCTTAATAATCTGAATAAGCAGGTATGGGGTGGGCCCTGGAAACTGCATTTGTGTGAAACATTCCAGGTCATTCTGTTGCAGGGGGCAGGCAAATCACACTCTGAGACTCCATAACTCGGTCTCACATTCCAACGGTGCTGAACTGCTAAGTCTTAGTCCCAGTCTCATGGATTTTAACAATGCCGAAGTTAAGATGGAAGTTTGAAAACTGCAAGACACAAACCTTTTCCCATTGTTTCCAGCACTAAGCTAAGGAAAGTTCCAGAGCACAAATAGGCACATGCTCATCCTGTCAAGAGAAGGTCACTCCCATAAATCACCTACCACCCTGCCTGCTGACTAGAGTCAATGCCAACATTACCCCAGCTCCCCTTTAGTAACCATCTAATTGAGAACATGTGAGTACCTTAACTGCATGGGGACAGTGAAAGGGTTGGAGAATTATCCAAAAAAGCTAGGAACCTGTTTTATTTCAATGCACTTTGCCTCCGGGTTAGAATCATCCCACAATGCCCACATGTTTAACAGAAGAAGCAAATGTGAGAAGACACCATTATTTTATTCAGAACATTCTCTCTTCTCATCAAAAATTAGTTTCCACAATTCCCCTTAGCTTTGTACCAAAGAAAGTCCAATTCCGCAGCAAGTGCTCTTGAGACAGAAACTTGAAACTATGGTCCAGGGAAAATCCTTGGTTCGATAGAAGCCTTATGAGGGTATCAATTAAATTGAATATAGTGGTTTTAGGGGTTATTTTCCTGCAGCTCTCCTACTTGTCCTGTGCAAATTGTCCCAACAGCCTTCCCCAGTGAAAGGACTTCAGAAACAGGAGCTGTCTTCAGGGGAGGAAGAGTGAAGTGCTGATATGCTGGCCTATGGGGCACAGAAGTGCACTGACAGATGGGAAGGAAAAAAGGAAAGTGCCGAGAAGATTAGACACAAAAGGATTTTATGAGCAGTAAAGGCAATGAGTCCTTCTGTAAAGAGGCCACTGCATATTAATAGGACACAAACGCTGCGACAGGTAAACAAAATGCCCAGAACACATTTGGGCAAATAGGGGAGATCGTGGCCACGAACAGCCAGGTGCAAGCCCTGCCAGCACGTCTGTTGGGCCTCTGGAAGGTCAGATTTGAAAGGCCTAAGAGGGTTATGCCGATTTCAACATACACTCTTATCCTCGGGATCTGGAAGGCAATTATAAAGTCATCTTTCATGAGCAGGCTATCCCACAAACATTGCTCGGCTGCTATTACGCCTGACAGTTGGGCCAACTTCTGGTTCAAAAATAGCCCATTTGTCAGTTTCCTCTAGTCCCTGCTATTGTGAAAGAGGCAGAATTAGAAGGCATGCTGGGATGCCAGCTGAGTCACTTTGAAATTGTGGCAATGGTTTGTCAGAGAAAAGAGGGGACTCTGGGCCCCCGTCGCCAGGAAAGGCTAGTGGGTTGTGCTAAAGGAAATGCCTACTTTGGGAAAAGCTGTCTGCGGAATTCCCTGAAATGAATCGCACATGGGAGCCACACAAATACTTCAGAGATCTTTTAGATGCATAGCCCCATGCTCTTGTCTCATTTTGCCAGGCCTCCGTCTCTCTTCTCTTATAGTCTATTTAAATAGAGTGATGGAAAACAAATAAACAAAGCAGGAATCTGCACCAGGGCCCTCAGGAAAAGCACAATAGCCATTGACAAGTGCTCAAGGAGCTTTCACATGGCCGGGCATAAGCACACCATGTGCCCTTACTAACGACTGACTCAACAGCCTCTGAATCACTCCCCATAAGGAAAACTCAGACGTACCTTTTTCTCCTTTAGACTTGAAGAGCCCAGCCCGAAAATGCACAGCTAGCCAAACACAAACAGCAGCAACTGCAAGGAGCTTCAAATCCTTAAAAGAACTCTCATAATGTCTGTGTTTGCTAACATAGATATAGAGGAGTCTTTCGGTCAAGCCTTTGTGTCCGGAACACGCACACAGTGGGCACTTGAAGACTTAATGGAGACACAGTAAAGACAGCAGGATGGTGAATCAATGACGAGAAAACAATGCAGTGGTAAAAGCCATCATGCAAAACCATGTCAGTGCAATCATCATAGAGGCTCCAGAAAAATGCACCTTATTGATAGGTTGACAATGTATATACAGTTGACCCTTGAATAATGTGGAGGTTAGGGGTATCGCCCTCTGCACAGTTAAAAATCACTGTGTAACTTTTGACTCCCCCCAGAAGTTAACTACAGTCACCCCTCGGTATCTGGAAAGAACCAGCTCCAGGACACCCCACAGAAAACAAAATCTGTGAATGCTCAAGTCCTTTATATAAAACGGCACAGATCAATGCACATAGTCAGCCCTTCGCATCCATGGATTCCCAGCTGCGGATCGAAAAATCTGTTTTTGTTGCGCTGTTAGTTGAATCTGTGGATACGAAACCTAGGGATATGGGGGCAAACTGTATATTTATTGAAAAAATCTGTGTGTAAGTGTACCTGCGCAGTTCAAACCCATGTTGTTCAAGGGTCAACCATGCATATTCTCTCTATACAAATGTCCTATCTCATGCAGAGAATAGTACCAGCTTCCTCCAATGTAATTAAGTGTGGAAATGGATCTCTCCATCTTAAATACCTGTTTGATTATATACATTTTATATATATATATATATATATATATGGTGTAAAGGTTTATGAACACATGAAACATATTTTAATTATATGTGATATAATATGTATATGCCTGTATTAGTTTGAACCATATGAAACTGCCCTTTTTGTACATTAAAAATGTTTTTTGTTGAACATCAATTTCTTTTTTTAATTACTTTATTGTTGTTCAATTACAGTTGTCTGCATTTTCTCCCCTCCCCTCCCCCACCACCCCATCCAAACCCACCTCCCTCCCTTGCTTCCACCTTCCCCCTTGGCTTTGTCCACATGTCTTTTCTAGTAGTTCCTGAAAACCCTTCTCCCCACAATCCCCTCCCCCTCCCCTCTGGCTACTGTTAGATTGTTCTTAATTCCAATGTCTCTGGTTATATTTTGCTTGCTTTTTTCTTTTGTTGATTATTTAACATCAATTTCAAATAGTTCAATCCAATGCACATGCATGGTGGCCATTAAGCCACTGCTGTTTCATCTCCAAGCCCACCTTCTGAACACTGATTTGGATGGAAGGGCTGGGACTCTTCAGACTACAGTTCTGTGTTGCTGTCTACTCTCTGCTTGAGTGCATAGTAAGGGGCGTTATTGGGAGACTTGAAAGTTATGCCTCCTTCGATTGGTTTGCTGTTCCAATGAGCACGACCCCCAACCCCCGGCCTTGCTTCTTCATCTGGCACTGGCTTTTGAGTCCAGTCTCCAATCCTGTCCTGTTATGTATCTATTTTGCCCCACCCTCCAAGGAGTTTTCTCACTGCATCCCCTCAGATCCAGCTATGCAGGGTCCCTCCGCCAAGCTTCTGATCACTCCAGCTCCTTCTTAGCTAAAGAAGTAGTAGCTGCTTGCAATATATGTTATTTCTTCTTTAGCAAATTTTAGTCTTCCAATGCTCGTTCAACAAATTCCACATATTGAATTTTCTCTGTTAAAACAACTGTAATGGTTTCTGCTTTCCTGACTGGATCTTGACAGGTACAGTATGTATATGCATTTTAAATGTCTGCTTTGTGTATATATTTTTATTTCATATAAATGGAGAGAAACATGGGGACATAGTGAAATAGAAAAACCTAAAATAACAATGATGCCATACACATTTTAATATAGTCAGAAAATACTGCCTATTGGAATTACGTATTTTTAAAAACTAACCTCCCTCCAAGCCCACAGAAAATGAATCCAAGTGGCAAGAAAACCATGTGTATCCTCTATACCAACACAGTTTAAAAATCATTAGGTTGTGCCCTGGCTGGTGTAGCTCAGTGGATTGAGCACGGGCTGTGAACGAAAGGGTCACTGGTTTGATTCCCAGTCAGGGCACATGCCTGGGTTGCAGGCCAGGTCCCCAGGAGGGCTACGTGAGATGCAACCACACATTGATGTTTCTCCCCATCTCTTTCTCCCTCCATTCCCTTCTGTCTAAAAATAAATAAATAAAATCTTTAAAAAAATCGTTAGGTTGTCAATCTGTCAAACCAGAAAGACTTTGAGGACAAATAATAAAAAATGATGAGTCCATTTTTTGTCTATGGGTCATTTGATAGCTAATTCATTCTGATATTCCACACATATTTTTAAAAGTCTGCCCAGTTTTGACTCAGACAGATTTCTAAGGTACCCACACTGATTAATGAGGCTGTTTCCTTCAACACCGTGCTCTGCTGGGTTGTCTGCCCTTCACTTGGTCATGGGGAAGAGAGACTGACTTTAATATGATTGTCCACATCAGCTCTCACTCCTCATGACTGTTACCAAGGGCCTCAAGTTCCAATGGCGGAAGGCCTCTGGTGTGGTCAACCTTGCTGCTCCTACTATTAACACAGAGACCACTCAGTAAGAAATTGTGTTTTTAAAAAGGCCCAAGAAAAGTACATGGTTTCCACCTAGCCACTACGACCTCAGATCAATTTCAAAAAAAAAGATTTCCTATTACACATATCACATTGGGTAGAGGGCAATTTTCTAATCAAGATTTTTTTTGCCCTTTCCTTATAAGTTCACATGCTCATAACAAGCATGGCGTTTCAAATCATATACAAGTATCCGCTCCATGCACAACTGGCCCTCCTTCAGTAACTAAGACTTATGCACACTCACAAGGGTGCAAGCACACACACTCACACAGTACCCGTTATAGCCTCCCGAACGTGCTAACCAATTTGGAAGTGTTAAATAGGCTCAAGGGTTTTCAAAATTAACACATAAAAATTCCCCATGTCAAAATCATCTACTAATGTTGGGAGTCATCAGCAGTGAACAAATATTTGAGCAAGCTGGTTTTCCCACCATCCTCAACTCTGCAGCGAGCCAAGTGACTGAGCAGTCTGCCCAGCATATCAGAGGCACATCCAGAATTAGATTCTATACCCTGAGGACTTCTCAAGGACATCTTCAGCAGACACCTTCTGCCTACCCTAGAGGCACCTGAAGCTCCCACAGTTCTCCTACATGCAACAGCACATGCATGTCTCTGCCTAAAAGTGAAATAAGGGATGAGACCTAGGAGTTAAATAACCCAATTTCTTCACCCCTTGGCTGAGCAACTCAGAAGGTCCCCGGCAGGAGCACACCCACTGCCCAGCCCGATAATGCGGTCATGAACACACCGTCCTGGCCTTTGCAGCCCTCCTCTCCCTCTCCGGTACATCCTTCCTGGCATCAACTCCAAAATGATTATCGGGACCCAAATTCTTGTCTTAGAGTCTATTTTGAGACATGTGAACTGAGATAGGCACTTAACACATGAGCGCTCTCCCTGGCCCAAACACGCAGCATCACGCGTTAACTACCGATTCTCTTCAGGTTAGGACACAGCAAAATCCGGACGGTCTCCTCCTCTTTCCTGGGAGGATGGTTTCTTGACTCCCTCAAAATCACCTCACCTTTTGTGTGAAGGAGATGCAGTCCCTCTCCTGTACATACGGGGAATGTAATGTAATCATGGTGACTATAGTTAGCAATGCTGCGTTGTGTATTTGAAAGTTGATAAGAAAGTACATCTTAAAAGTTCTAATCACACACAGGAAATGTAACTATCTGAGGTGATAGTTGTTAACTAAACTTACTGTGGTGACCATTTTGGAGTATATACATATATCAAATTATTACGTGGTATACTTTAAATTTATATAAGGTTATATGTAAATATTTCTATTAAACTGAAAAAATAAAGAAATACATAGCTGTAACAAAAAAAAAAAAAGAAAAAAATAGATTATGGGTAACCAGTGCAAGAACGTTTGGTTCCCTGCTGTACTAAGAATCGTGTATAAAAACTGCAGCTCCAGCCCAAGAAAAATACCCACAAGACACGTGAGAACTTAATACCAACTTTGTCATAAAATGACAAAAGTACCCACCAAAAATTACATTTAGTGTATATACACCATTTAAGTAGCTGCCAGCATTAAGCATATTTTGACCTACCTTCATTTCCAAATTATGGAATAAAATAATACAGCTAACATTCAGAGAGTGTGGCTATGTTTACTATATTTTATAATAAGGTTCATTAAATAACTACATATGGAGCGACGGTAGGTACTCATAATCTCGGCCCAAACCAGGCCAATGGCCTCTATCTCATGGCTGGTATTTAGATACATTTCCTAAAGAGCTACTGACTTAAAGTGTCATTTTTTTGTCACCTCCAAATATATCAAAGAGTGTCAGGTCCTCCTCTTTCCTTGGCAGGTGACAGTTAACATCTGCTTCTCGTAAGACCAATTTTAAATTCTATCTTCTGGGATCATTCTTATCTGTGTGGCCAGACTGGTGCTGTGCTCTTAAGAAGGTGAATTTGACGATGTGATACATGAAGCCAGCTCAATGGGATATGCAGTACTTTGGGAAGAAAGTTCTCAAACCTCAGCACACAAGAGAAAATCCCAGTTGTCCAAAGTTCACTGGAGGCTCAACACTGGAAAATCTCTGGGTATGTCAGGCTGACCCTGTGATGATGAGTTTTTGAAAATTTTCCATGGGAAATTCTCCCTGCATCGCAACTCCCGTACACTGCAGAAAACTATGAATAAGAGGCCATTTAAATGCATTGCAATCTTGAGTCCCACAGACACCATTCACGTGTTTTTAGATAACTCCTCGTCTCTATCCCTTAGATTCTTTATCTGTAAAACGGACATAATACCGCCCACCCTACCTACCTCATAGGAAAGCAGGAAAAATCCTACACAACCTTATTTTTAAAATAGGAAAAAGGAAAGAAAAACAACTTATCGCTTGGGGCATAAGGATCCTGTGGTGCAGAAGCACCAAAAGCTTAAATAAAACATTCTTAGAGGCCCTTTCCTAAAGAGCGAACATTTAAGGAAAAAAAAGATAAGAGAGGAAGGAAAGAAGGTGGGGAGAAACACAAGATATAGAATATGATAACATGATAGACTAGAAAGTATAAAATTTTTTTCTGTAATTGCTAAATAATTAAAATTTTGGAACAGTCAGTGAAATACAAACAGAATAATGGGCATAATGCTGTAGTGCATTCAGAAACATGAAAAACACTGCAAACGATATCACGGCACATTGTGAAACTGGTACCATTTGACAGTTGCTGGTGTTTCTATTAAATTCGGGGGCAGGGGGGAGAATACCGGGAATATTTATGAGACAATATCCACAGAATCAGAAATCTAATTTGAGCACACTTATTAATTCTAATTGTGTCTTTCTATTGATGTCACATATTAATCAATTTAAAAGGTGACCATTGGGCACTTAGTTTAGTGTAAATGATGATAATTCTTCAAATTTCTCAGCTGTAGCCATGGAGCATCCCTCAAAGTTTATCATTTCCACAGGTGCCCAGAGCCAAATCCTGGCCATAGGCGTTTTTAGTAAGAAGCCTGCAGTAGGTTTGTTAGCCTGTTCCTTGGCTTTTACTTGTTCTGCAAGCACCTGCCACTGTTTGAAGTCCAATGATGCTTGGATCAGCATCCCTGCCTCCGTTGTCTGGCCAGTAACTTTTTAGAATTAGAATTCCAAGCCTAAAACTCAGTTCTCACTCCTCATCACCTAACACCAGGTCTTTCGGATGAGGATGGGTTCTCTGCTAGCCCCTACTGCTGGCTGTAAAATGAGTTTCAGTGCTCTGCTCTCAACTGTGACCCACACCTCCTTCTGCCACGAGATCCACCTGCTCCCCTCCCAACAAGCCACCTGCATGTCAACTGCTCCTTTCATTTCCTCTGTCACCTTCCTCATCATGCACATTTATCTGAAATATGAGGGGGGACACAGAAAAAACTGGAATTTATTTATAAAAGATTGTGTATTTATTGTTACATGTTTAAAACTCAGTCACCTTCAAAGTTCTCTCCATTTGATGCAATACACATGTCAAGAGATTTTTTTCCCACGGCTCAAAACAGTTTTTGAACTCATCAATTTTGATGCCTTGTTGTGCTTCTGCTGTTTTTTGTTGCACCTCTTCCACATCAGCAAAATGTTTCCCTTTTCAGACATTTTTCATGCAGGGAAACAAAGAAAAAAAGTTGCTCAGGGCAAGATCAGGTGAACAGGGAGGGTGGGGCACGCAGGTCATGCCATTTTTGGTCAAAAAAAGCTGAACACTCAGTGCGGTGTGGCCAGGAGCACTTTTAAATCGCCCATCATGAAATGGGCAAACATGTTGAGTCTTTTCAAAAAATTCACTGAAGCCAAATGCAGCCTCTCACAACAATGCCAGCTGGTACACTGATATAGATGGGTTCCTAGAACACTCACCTAACGGGGAAGCTTGTACTACAAGGGACCCGCCCTACAGAAGATAATTCTATTTTTGGGGGACGTCCCCCTCGTATTGTGCCCAGTCATGTCAGAAGAGGCCCATCAGTGCTGACTCTGACAACATACTGGGCATGGAAATCTTCCTCTCAAGGACACCTGGAACCACCTCATAGAGCCCCTGGACTACAGAGCCAGAGCTTCAATCTAGTGCTCCAGTGTCTTCAAACATTCTGGTTCCTGGGTAGGATTTGTATAAATTTTTAAGTACAACCAGGACATGAGTTCTCATGTAAGTGTCTTCTAACATATATCCTCTTACTTAAAAAAAAAAAAAAAACTTAGTAACAGCCAATAAAAATAAAATATATCTTCTCCCTCCAAGGCTTTCTGACCCAAACCTTAATGACATCCCTTGAGTAAGTCCTGGAGACAAAGCCCACTTACATGGTCAGGCCCTACTGCAGCATTTCAATACCCATAAAACTCCAGAGGCACCAGCTCATACTAAAACGCTATCCCTTTTCAGCCTATCCGGACACTTGCATTTTGGTGCCAACCCTGCGTCACCCAAGCAGCCGTTCTGCATGTTGATTCTATGGTTCCCCTAAAAGAATTCGATGTGCTATTAATAAATAGTTAAAAAACAAAAACGTTTCTATGGCCAAACATCTTGAGGAAACACTAGCTAAACAAATTTAAACCAATTTTCTTGTTGCAAACTTTCAACGCACTTGCGGATGATAACTGTCTGTGAGAGAATAAAGTGGAATTTTTGAGGGGCAGTTCACAAAATTAGTCCCCCATGAAACACACTTCATGGAACTCCTTCTGAGCCAACAGTTTGTCTAGCCGTCTTTGGATCACTCCATTAGCACTGTGGTAGTGTAAATAGAAACTAAAGAAATGGAGTGAAGCGGAATCAAATTAGATGATGTAGAGTGAAATGCCTAAGAACATGCCAGAAAAACGCAACAGAAACCCAGCTGTAATTTAGTTTCAGCTTCCAGGACAAATTGTGCACAAAATTATATCTGCCCTCATTATCAAGGAAGGCTGTATTTTTACCTGCCTGAGTAGATAAACACTTGATAAAGATATGCACTCATGCAGCAAGATCCCCAACAAATGCAGTAATGTGTGCTAGATACCCAACAGGCAGATATTGCTAGAATCGGGAAAGCCTGCAGAGCTCTGCTTCCATAAAAACATGGAAACTAAGCTTGCTTTGTCCCCAGTTTCTTCAGGTTTTCCTCAGTCTCTCTGAGTGCTGAAATCCTGTGCCAGCCCTTTCTGAAGCTAGACCAGATCCTCCAAACCAGCAAATACCGTCTCTTCAAACCCTTGCGGCTGCCCCCATTGGCTGTCTCCATTCTTGGATTCCTACCCCTTTGTTCTCACTGGGGCTGTACTAACAGGCCCTTCCTTAGTGAAGCCCACATTCTAGAAAGTTTTCCCTCACCAGTTGCATCTAATTTCAAATAATCCTCTGACTTGTCCAAGGCTAGATCCAGTTGTCCCTTCCAGACCAGGCCCACGGCCAGCCATTTCCACTCCATCAAAGGAACTTCCACTTGTTTATTCTAGAAGGCAGGAAGCCAGGGAACTGGGAAATCATCCTAATCCAAGAAAGTTTTTCTCTAATATTCTCTTTGAGCCCCCTCTCCCCCCAACTCTGCCACAACTCAGGCGAGTAGGTCTGAGCCAATTTGTTTCCAAAATCCTGAAAATAGACACGCTTGCTAGAATCCAGGAGCAAGGCTGTTCTGCAAGGATCCATGACTGGATCTAGCTGTAATCTCCAAGTCCAAGAGGTCTTTTTTAACAATTCCTTCTGCCTGGTTACGCAGAACACAGCTGGAATGACATTGTCCTAGGACCTAACGAATGGAAGGGCAGTCATATTGAGATCCTTGGGTCCCTTATTGCAGTCAGTTCTGGTCACTGGGTTTTATTCCTTTCTGATCAACCCCCTTCCACTGATTTCCACAATTCTAGTAAGTACAACTTTCACTAGCCCCGTATCTGAGTTCCAGACTTGACTAGTGTCTCTTGCCTTTTACCCCCCCTCAGTGCTTCTAGGAAATACAGTCCTACTCACATAGTCCATCCAGTCCCCATGGAAAGCAAACCTACACCATTTCCTTATTCTGGGCTCCACCTGATGAGGCCCCAGGCTTTGCCTTCTGCCAAAATGCCCCTCATTCTCACTGATTGTCAATTTTCTTAGACCCACTAGTACTTCCAGGTTCTGGTGGAAAGTCCCCAGTCTCCAGAGGCTGCTATGCATCCTGGATCCAAGCCTTCACCTATCGTACTTATGATGAAGCCCTGCTTTTCCCACATCTGACTCAATTCTGTGCATGTGTGCAGCAGAGCAGTTAGGTTATGAAGGGAAGACAATTTAGCCCAGATTCTAGGAAATCCAGCTTCTATTCTGTACGTACTCAATTTCTAAAGTGACCAGTTCTTCAAAGTCAGAGACATACCTACCAACTAGCCAACGGAGCTCAGTCCCAGAGAATTTGGTTTCACAAGAAAGACCTTTCAGGGGAATGATTTATGTTCACATGGCATACGCACTCTCTGTTGAGATCTGAATTTCCAAGGTGAAATGTATCTCTTGGCTGACGTCTCTAATTGTGCTCCTATCTTGGAAGCTGTTGGGCTGCTTGGACCAGCAGAGAATTCCTGATGTGTGATGCTTCCATGGGAAGTACTATTTCAATAGCAGAAGGCTTACACATCTGATGGGCAGACTGCCCACTGGGCTATCTTGTCTGCCAACACTCCCACATTTATTAAGGTTCTTTTGTGAGATAGAGAGGATGGACACCTGGATCCTTCCAAAAACAAAACAAAATTAAAGCTGCAATTACCTGTCTTCCCTGTGCCAGGCAATCTACCCGGCTGTCCTTTGGCTTTCACTGGTGACAAGCAAATGTCACCCAGAACAATTTGGAAACATGAGCAAAGAGAATTCAGATAAGATTCAAAAGAAGAACATAATCCAAAAGTACAACCTACCTGCCAGTCAGTGAATATAAGAGCTGATAGACAGAGAACTAGGAACAAGTAAAGAGATTCACTATAATCACCCTGCCAGGCCCCAGCCTTTCCAGCACTTCTTTCCGTCCTAGCCGAGGCTGATGGGTCCCCAAGCTGGAGGCTAGTCCAACTCCAGGTTCCGGGGCCTTCAGTGGGAATTTATGGTACTCTGTAAAAATCCTTGAAATTAAATTTCAGGTAAAATTGACTGTTTCAAGTTTAATACCTGATCTTCTGTTTTGTCCCTATAATCAAGACATAGTCTTGGGTCTGTGTCTTGAGGCCTACACTTGATTTCCCTGTTTTGTCCATGACATAGCAGAAGCCAAACTCATTTCTATGGGTAGGTCTCTTAATTACTGCTACAGCTCCTTAATGCAAGCAGATACTTTGCCTGCTTGGAGCCCCATATGATGACCTTCTCCTTGTCAACCATCTCTGTGCCCTGCTCATCGGACGAGATACACCCGTATTTCTTGAGCCTTCACTGAGTTTAACCATAATAAAATGAGCTATTGCCCATTCTCAAGACATTCTGCTACACCTTTCTGATGATCCTCTGACATGTGGGTCTGCTCCCAATGTTCTCCCAAATTGCTGGCTGAATCTTTTCCCACGTCACTCCTTCTATTTTCAAAAAAACATAGTTTTTATCTTCCTGAGAGAGCTACGGTACTCCATTCTTCATTGCTTCCTAGTGAATTATTTACAAAGCGATTCTTTTTTTTTTAACACCTTTGAAGAAAGCAGCCGAATGTTGTTCTTAATTACAGTTCCTACAGTGTTTTAAAAGGATTTTATAGTAAATTCTTAATAAGAGTTTGTTAAATGAATAGATGAATGCATAAATGAAAACATGAATCAGAACCTCTCATCTCTAGGTATCTAGTTGTGGCTTTGATATGATCAAGGAAAATATAAAATACGGAATAGATACAGTACTACAGACACATGTTCAAAAGAGTAGAAGGTCATCAACACTGGCTCAAGTAAACTAAAAAATTCAGGTCATCCATAATGGCCTAGAACCTTCACCAATTTCTAAAGGGTCGTAATGAATTTAAACATCCTCTGTAAAGAGAACTATGAGTGTGCTAACCTAGGAAGAGATTTAAGTCCCAGAAGAATAAAATTGACAGTGGGACTATATTGATAATGAGTCCATCATAACACCTGGCCACACCTTAAATATGAGATCAGTCATCTATACCAGGGAAAGCAAAAATGGCTAACAATGCCAGATACTGTTGTAGGTTCTTTACCTGGGATAATCCATTTACCCTGGCAAACTTCCTGTGAGGTTTGTTTATCCAAACCAAATTCACAGCCTAGGAAGTTGATGCACAGCAACAGCCAACAATAAAAAGTGGAGTGAAGAATTACAGTTAAAAAGTAGAATACTAATGTTATTAACCTTAACCTTAAAAAATTATCTACTTTAGCCCGGCTTGTGTAGCTCAGTGGATTGAGCGCAGGCTGGGAACCAGAGGGTCCCGGTTCGATTCCCAGTCGGGGCACATGCCTGGGTTGCGGGCCAGGTCCCCAATGAGGGCCATGTGAGAGGCAACCATACATTGCTCTTTCTCCCTCCCTTCTCCTCTCTCTGAAAATAAATAAAATCTTTAAAAAAATTATCTACTTTATAAGAATCTAGTTGAGACAGGAGAGTGGAACTGGAGGAAATACGATAATTTTAAAAAATATTTCTGGGTATGTATCAAGAGAGTCTCAAAATACTAGTTTAAAATTTTTTTCAAACTCCCACCCCTTAATGTTTTCCATATTTGTTCTTTCTGAGAGGATTATTTTAGGAAACAATATTTGTTATTAAAAATATTTTCCTAAGGTTAAGCAACTCTTTCAGTTTTACCGTAATTACTATATCTTATGAAAAATTCAAGTCAACACTTTTAGCTCAAGGCACACGTATTGTACTAATTCCTCTCTCTCCCTCTTGAAGTCAAGTATAATCGGTATTTTCTTATTAATCCTATTATATTTATCTACATTAGGTGATGTGGGAAATTCAAAAGAAATATAAAACAGATGCACTCTATAGGGAAAGCCTACGTCTTGAGGAAAAGTTAGAGCCTCACATTTTATTGTCTAAAGAAAGCAACTGGAGAGTAGAAACAGCAGCTTTCAGAGTTGTGTTTGGATTTATCAGTTTTGCTCCTCCTGGGTCTGTGAAGGGTGTTTTGTACATGTACAAATTCTCATACCCCTCACAAGGAAGTTCAGGCTCAGCACTAAAGATTTGATTTTATGATCAGAATATCATACTTCTTTTGTTGCACTTGAACCAAACTGAAGGTTTTTTCAAATTAATAATTACCATATTTACACATCCATCAAATCCAGCCATATTCTGAGAACAAAAAGTAAATGACTCTTAGTGTGGTGGGGAGAAACTGACTACGTATCAGGGAGAACTAGCCTACTGCGTGTGACTGGTGGCAGGAACTTGCCCTCACAGTTGAAGCTAAATCCTGTTTCATGCTACTCTTTTCTTTCCCAGTTCACAAAGCACTGTGTAAGATTTCCTCATCTTGGACGCACAGGTTTCATTTGAGAAGATAGAGTTTGGCAGATAGCCCACTGCTTCGAAAAGCTCAGTACCATTTCTGAGACAAGGATGGGGAGCACGATGAAGATTGAGTAAAGAATTACACAGGAGCCCTGGCTGGTGTGGCTCAGTGGATTGAGCGCGGGCTGGGAACCTAAGGGTCCCAGTTCGATTCCCAGTCAGGGCACATGCCTGGGTTGCAGACCAGGTCCCCATGAGGGCCATGTGAGAGGCAACCATACATTGCTCTTTCTCTCCCTCTCTCCCTCCCTTCCCCTCTCTCTAAAAATAAATTAAAAAATAAAATTAAAAAAAAAATAATTACACAGGAGCAACGAGAGAGAGAGAGACACCCCTCACTTGTAGGTTTAAGGTTCACATCTTGCATCACTTCATGATAGAGAAATGAAACAAGGCCTTTTCCTTACGGTATAAGATGAGGAGTTATCCCCCAGCCAACAGGCCCGTATGGGAAGGGAATGGAGCACATTTACAGTGGAGTCCACCATGGGGCATACACTCACTGACTTTCTAACAAGATTTAACAAAAGCCACAAATTATTTATAACATAAAAAAAAAGACAAGTCATCATTGGTCTGTTTCTTCATAATCATTTGTCCTTCATGGGCACTTACATTATCATTTTCAACAAAAATTTGTTACATCTATACATAATGTAACAAATAGAAAATACAGGTTTTACACAAATCATTTTAAGATCTATGGCTTATTTTAGGAGTTTACATCATAATAATTTAGATCCCCTAAGAGATCATTCTTTGCCTATATTCTCTTATTTATTCATGCAGGAAATTCAATTTGGATTTATAAAAATAACTCAAAAGCGATTTGTTGGAAGGGTAAAACTCAAAACATTAAGTATGAGGAGGACAATTAGGAGACTTACTGCATTGAATAAGAAACAGTGCATTAGCAATGGGTGTGAAAAACACTACGAGGGCATAAAGGCTAAAATAATAGAAAATTTTGTGTGTCTGGAGAAGGGTTAAATAAAACATTAGCATTTATTGTGTGGGTATGCTCATATTGCTTTTATGTCTCCAATAAAAGGAACTACCCAAAGCCACAAGGTTCTTTGGATACTTCATTTACCAGCTAAAACAGCACTGGGTCATAGCCAAATGTCTCCATGGTGGATACTGACTGATGAAATGATACGGGATGTGAGAAAGTTATGGTAGATTGACTCTGCACTGCAAAATTTTGGGAAACACCAAACATGGAGTTTCAGTTGCCCTGACTGGTGTAGAGAAGTGATGCTTCCTGTAAACCATGATGTTTTTCTTTGCACCACAAGCCTTCAGTCCTCCTCCTTGTCTGAATCTGAGTCCCTTCCCAGCCCCTGCAAAACTGGATTCAGTTTTGGCATTGTTCAGAGTAGTTCATCCATCTGTTATGCTCCAGTAAATGGCATGTCCTTCTGATGAATGATATTGAGCATTTTTTCATGTAACTGTTGTCCATTTGTATGTCTTCTTGTGAGAAAAATCCATTCACATCCTTTGCTCATTTTTAATTGAATTATTTTTTCTTGCCATAGAGCTGAGTTCCTTATACATGTTGCATATTATCAGATGTATGGTTTACAGATATTTTCTCCCATTCTGCAGGGTGTCTCTTCACTCTGTTGACTGTTTCCTTGGCTGTGCAGAAGTTTTTTAGTTTGATGCAATCCCATTTGTCTGTTTTTCTTTTTTTGCCTGTGCCTTTGAGATCATATCCAAATAATAATTGGCCAGACCAATGTCAGGAAACTTTTTTCCTTATGTTTTCTTCAAGTAATTTTGCATTTTCTGATTTTAAGTCTTCAAACCACATTGAATCGAATTTTGTATGTTATATGAGATATCAGTCCAGTTTTATTCTGCTGCTTGTGGATATGCAGTTTCCCAACAAAATTTATTGAAGAGACTATCTTTTTCCCCATTTGAGTTCTGGGAAACTGGAAATCAATGAAATGTAAATGTGTGCATTTATTTCTAGACTCCCCATTCTGTTCCATTGATCCATTATTTCTGTTTTTATGACAATACCATACTATTTTGATTCCTATAGCTTTGAAATATATTTCTTTTTTTAATTTTTAAATTACTTTACTGTTGTTCGATTACAGTTGTCTGCATTTTCTCCTCTCCCCTCCCACCACCCCATCCAAACCTACCTCCTTCCCTTGCTTCCACCCTTGGTTTGTCTATATGTCCTTTATAGTAGTTCCTGAAAACCCTTCTCCCCACAGTCCCCTCCCCCCCCTCTGGCTATTGTTAGATTGTTCTTAATTTCAATGTCTCTGGTTATATTTTGCTAGCTTTGTTCTTTTGTTGATTATGTTCCAGTTAAAGATGAGATCATATGGTATTTGTCCCTCATCACCTGACTTATTTTGCTTACCATAATGCTCTCCAGTTCCATCCACGCTGTTGCAAAGGGTATAAGCTCCTTCTTTCTCTCTGCTGTGCAGAATTCCATTGTGTAAATGTACCATAGTTTCTTGATCCACTCATTTGTTGATGGGCACTTAGGTTGTTTCCAGCACTTGGCTATTGTGAATTGTGCTGCTATGAACATTGGAGTGCATAGGTTCTTTTGGATTGGTGTTTCAGGGCTCTTAGGGTATAATCCCAGCAGTGGAATTGCTGGGTCAAAAGACAGTTCCATTTTTAGTTTTCTGAGGAAATTCCATACTGCTTTTCACAGTGGCTGCACCAGTCTGCATTCCCACCAACAGTGCAGTAGGTTCCCTTTTCTCCACATCCCCTCCAACAGTTATCTGTTGCTTTGTTGATGATGGCCATTCTGACTGGTGTGAGGTGGTATCTCACTGTGGTTTTTTAATTTTGTGGAGTTTTAATAAGGATTACATTGAATCTGCACATAGTACTACGTAGTATGGATATTTTAACACTATTAGGTCTTCCAATCTATGAACATGGAATGTCCTTCCATTTATTTGTGACTTCTTCCATTTCTTTCATCAACGTTTTATAGTTTTCAGTGTAAAGGTCTTTTACCTCCTCTGTTGAATATATTTCTAAGTATGTTTATACTATTATAAATATAATCTTCTTCTTAATTTCTTTTGTGGGTAGTTTGTTGTTAGTACACTAAACACAAGTGATTTTTTGATGTTGATTTGGTATCTTGCAACTTCACTTAATCTGTTTATTAGATCATTTCACTGGTGAATTCCACTAAACATTTAAAGAATTAACACTAATCCTTTGTAAACTCTTCCAAAAAATTGAAGAAGAGAGAATACTTCTAACCTAACTTGGCGAGGCCAGCATTACCCTCATACCTAAACCAGACAAAGATATTAAAAATAAATAAAACTGCGGGCCAATATTTTATATCTGATGAACATAGATGAAAAGATCTCCATATATGCAATGGGATATTACTCAGCCATTAAAGAGAATATTACCATTTGCTATAGCATAGATGGACACACAGGGTAGTATGCTCAGTGAAATAAGTCAGTCAGAGTAATAGAAATAGCATATAATTTCACTTATACATAGCATCTAAAGAACACTGTAAGTGAACAAACATAACAGAAACAGACTCCTAGATAGAGAGAACAGATTAATGGTTGCCAGAGGGGAGGAGAGTTGGGGGACTGGGTGGAAAAGGTGAAGGGATTGAGACACACAGACTGGTAATGACAATAGAGTCATGGGCATATAAAGTACAACATGGGAAATACAGTCAATAACATTGCAATGACTATGCATGGTGCCAGGTGGGCACTGGAAATATTGGGGATCACTTTGTAAAGTATATGACTGTCTAACCACTGTGCTGTACACCTGAAGCTAATACTAATAAGACTGAATATAAACTGTAATTGAAAAAAAAAACATAAAATTTACAAAAAGGAGGGTTGGAGATCCTCAGCAGAACACTGGCAAGCTGAATTCAACACATTAAAAGGACCACACAACATAATTAAGTTGTATTTATTCCCTGAGATGCAAGAATGATTTCGACAGATGCAAATCAATACTTATGACACACCACATTAACAAAATTAAGGATAAAACTCATATGATCATATCAAGAGATGCACAAAAAGCATTTGACAAAATTCAACATCCTCTCATGATTAAAAACCTCAACAAATTAGGTATAGAAGGAATACACTCCAACATAATAAATGCCATATACTCATATGACAAGCCCACTGGTAACATCAGACTCAGTGGTGAAAAATTGAAAGCTTTTCCCCTAAAATCAGAAACAAGACAAAGATGCCCACTCTTACAACTTCTGTTCAACATAGAAATAGAAGTCCCAGTCAGAACAATTATGTAAAAAGAAGAAATAAAAGACATCCAAATCAAAGAGGAAGAAGTAAAATTATCTTTGTTTGCAGAGAAAATGATCTTGTATATTCATATGTAGAAAACGCTAACCATGCCACCCAAAATCTGTTAGAACTAATAAAGTCAGCAAAGTTGCAGAACTTTACGGACTTTCATATTTTTAAATGACCACTAGGAACTAAAGCTGACAGAATTGATCACTTTCTCTCTAGAGAAACAAAGGACAGAATATAAAATAATATGTTCTGTTACTGGGTTTTTTTTTGTTTGTTTTTTTTTATTTTAGAGAGAGAGGGAGGGAGACAGAGAGGGAGAGAAACAGCTATGTATGGTTGCCTCTCACATGGCCCTCACGGGGACCTGGCCCGCAACCCAGGCATGTGCCCTGACGGGGAATCAAACCGGGACCCTCTGGTTCCCAGCCCGCGCTCAATCCACTGAGCTACACCAGCCAGGGCTGTTACTGGGTTTTTTGAGGGGGCACAGGGGAAGCGTGAAATGGATGTAGACCGCGGACTATAGGGTGACTAAAGAGCACTAGGGAGTGGCAGTATACCACAGTAATTAAGCACTGAGTTTCTACAATCAGGAAAAACTGCATTCAAATTTTGCTTTCACTGCTTAATAGCTACCTTTGGGCAAGTTACTTAATCCCTCTGAGAGAGCACTTGCCCAACACCCAGCACCTGGTAAGCTCTCAACAAATGTCTCTAAAACTGACCTTAACCAAAAATATTTGCCCCCTTCCCTGTCTTCCTGAAATACCCACCACCAGTTTCCCCCTTAATGAAGAAATTGAAGGCTCTATGGGAATGAAATTATTATTTGACAAGGTTAACAAATTTTGCTATTCATTATCTGAATGTAATACTTTCTGGTGAGTAAAGATGTACCACGAGAATCCTGGACATGTAAGAGGAAGAGAAAGATATAAAAAGAAAAAAGAAGCACGGAAAGTAAACTTCATTCATTTCACAATTTTTCCTAGTACCAGCTCTCATGCAAGCCCCACCAAACTTCCAATAAAAACTTGGTTCACAACAATGAAAGAAAAACAGAACTAATGTGTGTTTCCAAGTTTATAAACAAAATCTTGATGCAGCTCAAACTTTGGGGCTCATTTGTACTTGTACATCTATAATATTTTGATGTCTTCCTTTGCATCAGTTTTTTCCTTTTTAAGGAATTATAGAATAAAAGTAAATTTACTGAGTTTTTTTAAAGATTGTATTTATTTTATTTTTAGACAGAGGGGAAAGGAGGGAGAAAAAGAGGGAGAGAACAATGTGTGGTTGCCTCTCACGTGCTCTGTACTGGGGACCCAGCCTGCAACCCAGGCATGTGCCCTGACTGCGAATCGAACCAGTGACCCTGTGGTTCACAGACCAGCACTCAATCTACTGAGCCACACCAGCCAGGGCTTACTGAGGTTTTAAAACATTGTGCTAAATGAAAAAAGCCCATCAGCTTTGGCTGGTGTGGCTGAGGGGATTGAGTGTTGGCCTTTGAACCAAAGAGTCGCTAGTTCGATTCCCAGTCAGGGTACATGCCTGGGTTGTGGGCCAGGTCCCCATTTGGGGGCCTACAAGAGGCAACCACACATTATGTTTCTCTCCCTCTCTTTCTCCCTCCCTTCCTCTCTCTAAAAATAAATAAATAAAATCTTTTAAAAAGCCCATCACAAAGGACCACATATTATATGACTCTATTTATATTAAATTTCCAGGACAGACACATCTACAGTCAGGAAGCAGATTAGTGGTTGTCCAAGACTGGGGTTCAGAGATAAGGAAATTGGGGGTCAGGTCAGTGTATGAAAGCTAAAAGGGGCAGAGTTTCTGTTAGGGGGTAATAAAAAGATTTTAAAGTTGACTGTAGTGACTGATGCACAACTCTGAATATACTAAAAGTCACTGAATTATATTTAAACTCTAAATGAGTGAATGTATGATGTGTGTGTTAACTCTCAGTAAAGTTGCTTAAA
The DNA here is from genome assembly GCA_004026765.1 of Micronycteris hirsuta. NCBI lineage: Eukaryota > Metazoa > Chordata > Mammalia > Chiroptera > Phyllostomidae > Micronycteris > Micronycteris hirsuta. The sequence continues at coordinate 63,288 of PVJI01005452.1, forward strand.
ATGCTCAGTTTTACTTCATGTATATTCTCTTTAGAGAAGGAGAGACTAAAAGTTATAGGAAATGACTCAAGCATACTGTTTCCTATAATATTTCTTTACATTTCCTTCCCTGGGAACACAGCTTATGTAAATGTGGAAGTAAGCAATGGGCATATCGTTCAATAAATATCAGTCCCTGCAAGCATGGCGCTTCCAATGCAGAGGCGTAGACAGATGCTAAGCAAATAAACACAAATTTAAAATGCGAGGACAACATTGTGCTGAATGATGACACAGACAAATTATTGGACGTTTGGCCAACTCTTCCTCTTACACTGAATTTCCACTCTATTTATGCCTCTACTGACCACCCTCATCATATCTCGTCATTAGGACTCCAAGTGCTTTGAAGGGAGAAGCCGTACCTTATCCAACCCTGTATACTGTGCTCAGAACAGCAGGATGCACATAACAGATTCTTTATTTTCCTTTTTATTAGATTTATTGGGGTGATACTGGTTAACAAAATTACACAGGTTTCAGGTGCACAATTTGAACACATCATCTGTACACACCGTTGTGTGTTCACCTCCCCAAGTCAAGTTTCTCTCCATCCAGTCAAGTCTCCGCCCTCCCCTACACCTCTCTCTTCCGCAATCAATAGATTCTCAAAGGACATCATTGCCTTAACCCAATAAAAACTCTGTCATTACCAGAAATACACAACGTTCACTGAACATAGTGAAATGATCTGCCTTAATTCATTGTATTCCTCCACTAATTGACTATGTATACCAAAATATTCAGTAGTATAATACTTCATATTGTGCTTTTAAAAGTTGTGCTAGCTATTACTATTGTGGGCATCTATGACTTTTGGAATATTCTCTTTCCTCTGCATATAAGTAGAATCAAATTACAGATGCTATATGTAGAGCCTGATTTTTTGTTTCCTCAAGAGGCAAACGCAAGTAATGCTCCTCAAAATGTAACATGCATATAAATCGCCTGGGAGTGTTTTGTGAAGCAGGTTCTAACTCAGCGGGTCTGGCTGGGGCCTGGGGCCTGTCTCTAAGGAGCTCCACTGTGCTGCTGGTACAGCCGGCCTGACACCACCCTTTAAATAGCAAGGCCATGACACAGTGTCAGCAGAGGGTCTCTGATGGTGCTGCCATTCCAAAGGATTCCTTTTTTTTAAATTACGATATGGAAGTAGCCTTGAGTCTCTAAAATAAAAGTCTGAAACTAGTGACCAAAGTGGTGAACTCAAGCTCCAGGATGGAAGTTTCCCCCACCCCCACAGTGATTTCTAAATATTGCAATGGGATAGCCACATTAAATATGGAGAAATTTCACGTGGAAATCCAGATTCCTGGTTTCTGGCAGAAAGTCAGAAACCCTACTTCACTGCTCCCACACTCCCACAGGACAGGAAAAACTGCACACTCTTGTCCACAGTCCCCCTCAGGACCACTGCCCACTGTAGATGTTAGGTTTTCAGTCCCCTCTCTAAACATCAAGGAAATTTAAAAGTGACTACTCTCTCTGTACAACCAGGTCACCAAGAGGAAGCGAAATGATGGGGATCTTTTATATCCCAGGTATTGATCATGCTAATAACACTGGTTGACCCAACAGAAATTTGGCACCAAAGTTTAAATCTGAGTTTTTAGGAACTCCATTTAATATGCTACATTCCCAAAAAGAAAATATTTTGAATTTCAAAAAGAAGAGTAAAGGAAAACCCAGGCTCTTCTGAGAAACATTAAACAACTTCTAGAAGGATCAAAATGTACTCCAATTCCTCTGGTTCAGAGTCTCCCCGTTAGGAATCTAATTCCTCACACCTGGGGGCTTTGCCCAGCCATGTTGACTTGCTCATGCTTTCGCTTTGATAAAAATAAACTCCTATGTGGTTGAAAGGATGGTAAACAAATTCCTTCTCCTCATCTCACTTCCTGTCTTCCCTTTGCTTAGGACCTTGTTCTTTGTTTATGGAAGGTTCTGAAATACTCTGACTCTGATGATTCATTCTACTTCCCTTTGATGGCGGAGCTGCCCTCATAGACATTCTTCAACATCACTCCTGATCAGCAGAGCTTAGGACTGTATCAAAAATACCCTCCAACAACTTACTTAGTGAGTCCTTACTGTGATTATTTAAACTACATACACAACATAGGTTATTGTATCCTTTGCCTGTGAGGGAGAGAATAAAATAAAGAGCATACTGATGGAATGTGTAATGTGGGGAGAAACATCACAACACTATAAATCAAAGCAGTAAACTGCTGGTAACAAAGATTGGGAAATACCTCCACCTGCTTGGTGCCTCGTATCCGAGGCACAGGGCACGCAGCGCTGCAATCCTCTGGGCATATCCAGATCTCGGTCCCACAGAAATCCACTCCAACATCCAAGACAAAGGGCTGGAAATCAGTCTCCACAGCCCGCGGGGCGCCTGCATTCTGAGGGCACACCCACATTCTGAAACAAAGGCTTGAGGCCCCCAGACTATGGGACTATAATGCAGTAATCATTCTCGCAACTAAACCTGGGCACTCTTCCCATCAAAAGAAATGTTCTTCTCAGCACATCTGGGGTCCAAGAGAAAATCTGGCCCTTACTCCAGGGCCCAAGGTGCAGTAATGAACACAGCGATACTGCTGGGCCCTAAGGCATTTGGACTCCCATGCCGAACACAGCTATCTAGGGCTTAGTCCTCGAGTACCCTTCACAGAGTGAGGTTTAGGAAAAAAAGAAACATATGAACACACATATTCACAAAAAGACCCAGGCACTCACCCACATTGTCCTGGCCAGGTATTTCTCCTAGCAGCTGCGAGGTGTCTCGATTTTGTTCCAGGAGACCAGCGTTGCCTGTCCCTGGAGCGTTCCTCCTCAGCACATTGCTCTCTCTTTCTACCCAGCCCAACTGCCAGCACCTGCTGGTGAGAAAGCTGGCCCCTTGGCCCCCGCCGCACCACTGGGAAGTCTTCTCCTCTTAAAACACCATGTGGTACTGTGGAGCCGAGGCTGAGGCCTGGTGTGCTGGGGAAGAGGGCACCAAGTGCGGGGCTTTTCAAAAAGCCAAACAGGAGCTCCGCCGAGCACTACGTGGCTTAGCATGTGCGGGAGTAGTAACCACCAGTTCTGATGTAGGGGCAGGGTGAGGATGGGCTGGGACGCGCTGAGGGACAGGCTCAAAGTACGGTGGTTTTAAGGCCCACAGCGTGGCCACTGCGACCACTCTTCCCCGAGGAAGCTCCATCTCGCAGGATCTCGAGAGCTCTCAGATCTACAGGGGCTACCAGTGGCACCCTACAATGAAAAACACCTGGATGCTGTGGTTCCAGAGACCCACTTGTCTGAGACTCCTCCTTAAAAAGTCTGGCTCACACCACCTATTAACCAAACCCCAGTACTCCTTGTGCCTCACCGCCCCCAACCCTCAGAGTCACAGTGCAGTAGCACCTCTCCCCCAAGGCCCAATCAGGTGCAAGCAAAGGGTTTGGGCCAAAAACTCTGCAGGAGTGGAACCGCCAAGGCCAGGACAGCAGGCAGCAAAAGTAGAGCCTCCCAGGAGGGTTTAAGACCCTGGTGCCTGAGTGCAAGCTTCTAGAGCAGGAACCTGAAGCCCCAATCCAATGTCTGCCAAGGTCCAAGGCCACAGCCACTCAAATGCACCTTCCCGTTCTGAAATCAGAATATGAAGTGTCAGGGTGACAGAAGACCTCAATGAGAGCCCGCCTGATAATACCCAGTGCTGTCCCCCTCTGTCCACAGCCGTTGTCTCTCCTCCTCCTGCAGACCTGAGTAGGGGGCCTCCGAACAACATGCTCCCACGTCCTGACATGTCCAGGTGAAGAAGACGGCCATTATGGTTCAGACAGTTTATTCTAATTCATTGCTGGTTATTGCTTGAACAGCATAGTCTATGTTTTCCCAAAAGCAGAGACCGAGTTAAAGATTTCCCCCAATGGGAGTGACGAAATAAGGAGAGTGGAACAGGAAAGGACACACCAATACTAGAAGTGTAATTGAGGTCATCACTATGGGCAATGGAGTCTTGATTTTGACACTCGGGGTAGGTGCTTAATAAACATGTTTAGTAAATACATGGGCCCACAAAATTGGCAATGGAAATAGAAGTTCTTTGAGCTTCCTAAACCAGCCCTTTGCTTAAATTCACACGTCACAGATGACAAGTAAAGCCAACAGAAGGGAGTGAGGACCAAAGCATCCTGACCAGTGTGGCTTAGGTGGTTGGTCATCATCCTGCTAAGCAAAAGGTCACTGGTTGGATTCTGGGTCAGGGCACAAGCCTGGGTTGAGGGCTCAATCTCTGGACAGCATGAATACAACAGGCAATCAATCAATGTTTCTCCCCCTCTCTTTCTCCTTCCCTTTCCCTCTGTCTAAAAATAAATTAATACAATGTTTTTAAAGATTGAGAGAGAGAGAGAGAGAACTGAAGAGAATGCATATCAGAGAGTTTACATGGAAAGGGAAACCTAAGTGTGAACGACTCTTGGTGGACAAGGTTTCTGTCATCTGAGACAGATGTTCGCAAGCTCCAGCTTCCAGGGATTTGTGTTGAATGCTGAAGTGATGAAAAATAACAGCTACCACAGCTGTTGTTTGTGGTGCCTCCTGTTGAAAGAAACATCTCCACTTGGATGGTTTTCAGACATTTTAAACTTATATCCCAAACCAAACTCCTAATTTCTATCCCATCCTTCAAATATCTTCCCCAAGTCTTTCCTGTCTCAGCTCATGAGAACCCCCATTGATACCCCCCTCTCACATACTGATGTAAATCCTGTCTTCTCAGAGGACAGCTGATACTAAACTACTCCCCACTGAGGCCCTGAGTTCTCCAGTCCAAGACACCATCGTTGCTAACCTAGATTTTTGCAATAGCTTTCTGCCATTTCCATCAGCATAATTATACCCCACCAAGATCACTTTCCTGGAAGACTTCTCTGACCCGTATACCTTTTTGACATTATTAAAGGTCATGATTCCACATGGCTGTTGTTCAATAAAGTCACAAACTCTATTTACAGCATCACTTGGGCCCTTCATTTTACTGCCAGCTTTGTTCCTGGCTTTTTGGATTCCACTTGGCTCTGAGTTTCACTTCCTAATTCCAGATTTTCTCATGCCTCATGGATGTGTTGACTGAGACTGGTTTCTTTGGCTGGACCTTTGCCATTTTTGGAATACTAAATTTAGTTCACACTGATACTCCTGCGTCACTATTTCTTAAGTCCTCTCAAGAAGACTAGCTCATCTTTCCTCCTGTTCTCTTTACGTGTATGAATCAGATGCCTCCCAGAATAGCAAACACCCAGGCACAGTCTAATTCCTTGGGAGACAGAGCACACACACAGAAATGAGGACCAAAGTGAGGGTTTTCTTGAGACAAAAGGGGACCAAGGAACTTGATGGTTATACAATTCTCCACTTTAAATGGAAATTCTAGTGTGTTGACAATCAAATGTTTGTGCACTTCATGTCCTTGGAGACTTCTCCAAGTGGCGTAAGTTACCAGAATTACCAATATTTTTGAAGGAAGTCTGTAAAAAAGACTGTCACCACCAAAATTGGGAAATCAAGCATCAACTATCAGACAATCTTGAACCCGTTAAATATCATTCATGTTCTGAGGGAGCTGCCATTACAATATTGCATCGTTCTCAGTTAGATGCACCTAAATTTCCCGACATGAGTTGTTAAATTCTAAATGTTAGCAATATGGCATACACTTTTTTAAAAAAATTCATATCCAGGCAACTCAGAATTAAAGAAGGAAGAAGTAGGTATTTGGGGTTATAACTGCTGGTACCCACAGTCCCATATATCATGGAGAGGTACATTCTAAACTTTTGATGGCCAGAGTTCTTTGTAATGATAAAGGGAATTAAAAATCCTTGAGTAGCCAAACCCATATTTTCATTTTTTAAATATAGAAAATGAGTACAAATGGGTATAAAAGCCCCAAGTCAGACTTCTTTTCTTTGAAGAATTTTTAGCCTTCATTCTCCTAAATTACACTGTATTTCTTGGGATGTACTTCTTTATTCAATGTTTTGGGGGACCACACCTTGACACCCACTGTTGTTGGATGTCAGCTGGATGAGAACCCCCATCAAACTGAAGCAAAGGGAGCATTCAGTGCCAGGTTAGGCGAGAGTAGTATGTCTGCCACTCAGGGTTGATGTTCATCCTCATCTGTCAGCACCAGTTTCTGCCACAGGGATAAGTGTTCAGTGAACAGGGAAGGGAGATACTTTGCACTCTTCTATTAGGTGAGAAGTGGGGAAGGTTTGGCAGAATAATGTCGTGACTGCCTTTACAATAGAATAAAGAGAGAGAGAAATCCAGGGCACATAGATCAGCAGGAAACGAATCACAGGGCAGGTCGAGTTCATGATCTGAGAGCATTAAAGTGGATTCAGAGAAATATCAGAGGTGAGAGAAGGTAACTTTCCAAGTCTAAGAAGGTATTAAGAGATAAGAAAAAGGGATTGGCTTGACACAAGATTTTCTCACCTGGGGCTTCGGTTAGCAGCCTGTCCACACACATGGCAAGTGAAGTTCCTCATCTGTTCTAACTGTATCTTCCATGGAGAATGTTGAACTCCAGATAGCTCTTCAAGAAAAGAGAAGACTTCCCTGGGCAGAGAGGTCTGGTGGGGAGGAGTGGGAAGAAGTGGCTGCCAGACAATTCATGCTCAGAAATATCAAGGGCCACTTTGGCTAGAAAAGACTATTTTATTGGGGACTTCATAGGACATAAGGCAGAGGATAGGCTGAGCTGGTATTTTGGATGGACTTAAATACTATAAGACTAATGAGTTTTGAAATTATTCTCTAATTTGGCAGAACTGTGTATTCTATTGAAAGGCGAAAGCATGTTAGAAGGCTACTGAAATAGCCTACGGATAATAGATAATAAGGATTTGAACTCAATTTCATTTATTTCATTAAGCATTTATTGGTGGAATAGACATTGATGAAGGACACAGGGCACTTGCAGAATAGCCTTACCAGTGGATAGAATCTTAGGAGGAAAACTAAGCAAGACACTGTCCTGGACACTGAGCATCATTCAAAAGAAACATCTGGGGAGTAACAGCTTTATGGAATCTTTATAATTTTTTTTCTGGGAGAATTAACATTAACCAAGGAGGTTTGACTTATTTCAGAAGGCGCTCCCTCTTAAGAACAATTTAGTAGTTTTTTGCTTCTTGAGTATTTATCTCCCTGAATAGCTCTATACAATTCCTGATGGTGGTGTTGCAGAATGTGTTCTTTCATTAAAAAAAAGAAAAGTTTTTTCAGCTTTATTGAGGTATGATTGACATACAATAAATTGCATGTATTTAAAGTGTGTGCATATGTAAACACTCATGAAACAATCATCACCAGAAAAAATGTATCATGACTCTTGATTTAAAGATAATTACACACTCTCTTGATTATTATAGATTTATAATAATCTCAAGTTCTCCAGTGTTGGGGTTTTTTCTGATTTACTTTAGCTATTCTAAAGCCTTTATATTTTTTATGCCAGTGCTAGAATCATTTTGCCAATTTCTAAACTTATGTTTGCATTGAATTTATAAGTCAATTTTGGAACTATTGACATAATAATAATACTAATTCTTGCAATCGATATGCATTATAAATTTTTCCATTATTTTAGGTCATTTATAATTTTTTATAAACAACATTTTGCAGTTCTCAGGTATGAGTCTTTTTAAATTGAATTTATCAGAGTGGCATTGATTCACAAAATTATACAGGTTTCAGGTACACAACTCAACAATAGCACATAGACACAGACAAGAGTGTAATGATAGCCAGACGAAAAGAGGTGGGAAGCGGGTGGAGGCTAGATGAAAGTGGGAAGGGGAAGTTAGGGAATGGGAACAGGTTCTTTCTCATAAATACTCAAGTCCTACTTTCTGAAAAAATGCTGAGTTAACTAACGAAGATCCATGCGGAGCAGACAACAGAAGAGCTGTAAGTCAAAGTATGGCATCCTAAAATGGCACGTGACATTTGTATTTTTCAGTGGCATAGAGTCTCCTGGTACATTAAGAAAATTAGAACCAGCAACTGTTTCAGCAGGTAAGTTACAGTGTATTGACAAATGCAGACCAACAGACGGCCAGTGGGGGCATACTGAGCTTCAGCTGACAACGGTGGGTCAAAAAACGAATCGATACCCCCCCGTCTTGGGTTCTTAAGGTCCCCCATTATACATTGCCTCTATCATTCCCAGGTTAGGGCCTATCAGATGTTCGACTGTAGCGCAGGCCAAGTGACAGGTACGTGGATGGCATAGCATTGAGTTAACAGAACTAAACTTCAGAACATTTTAATAAACTGAGTTACTCAAAGGCATGGACAGAAAAGGAACCACTTAACGGGAGATTAAATGGGTCTTCTTACCTCCTGGTTTCCTGAAAAAGCCAAGCCTAATCAAATTCCAGTGGCACAAACAGGGCCAGATGGATAATTTAGGGGTAAAGTATGCTTTTATATTAAAGACGGTGTTTGTCCCAAGCATTCTATTACCTACAAACCAGCATGGTTTCAATTTAAGTTTCTGTTAATCCTGACCATTTCTTTCAAGTGTTCTTATTTAAAATAGAAATTCCACATTGAACATTTAATAACATTAACTGTCAAAGGCAGCTGTGATCTGTTTTCCTTTCGAACCTCTGCCAAATGTAGATAGTTGTGATCATTGATGCCCTTTGTTCTTCTGCCCCTCCTTTATTAAATAGATCATTAGTAAAATACAAGTCCAGGAGAAATTGCTTTTCACTGAGTCTCTACAAGGAAGGAGGAGAACCCAATGCCCAGAGAAGCTGCAGGACCACTGCTGGCAGCGTCATCCCTGAAGAAGGATGCCGTGAGGACAACGTTATTGTCCTGGCAACTTAATGAGGAGGCACCACTTTATGGTTTCTCCCATTGTGAGAACAGATGTTTTTGCCGCACAGGCCACAAAAGTCAGGTCGAGAAAAGTGAACGTCAGCTTACTGCCTCAAAATAAACCATATGCTTAAATATATGTTTAAAGGGCATTAAAACATAAACTTCAAAATTTTCCCCAAAAAGTCCAGAAAGGAACAATACTCAGGGGGCCCACATTCAAAGGAACACTGGAGAAACCACAGTCAATGGGAAATGAACACACCTCCCAAAAGAAATCCAAGGCCATGTTATTATAAAGTGAAAACCAGGTATTTTCTAAACAGCACACGACGAGGTACAACCGCTTGCCAACTTCATCTTTGTGATGGAGTGTAACGGAAACTCGCAAGATGAGTCTGGAGTAAGCCCATATACGGGAACCTTCAGTTTCTTCACTTACAAGCATGGACGCATTGCTTTGGCCAGAGAACAGTTTCTGTTGTTAAGAACATGGATAATTGTTAGCATCACACAAAGTGCACCAGTCCGCATTTCTGATCTCACCAGCCCTCTCTTATACACACAGTTTTTCCGGGAAGTTCATCTATATACCATCACTGAATGTGACGCCGCCGTTCCAACCTCACCAGCCCAGACTTCATGACCCTCTCAAGCGCACGCTTGCCTTCTCTCCACCCCGCCCAGCTCCGGGCAACCTTCCAGGCCCGCCTGGCTCCGACTCCGCACTTCGGTGGAGATTTCAACGACCGCCTACTTCTGGTCTTGTAAGTCCCATACTGTTTGAACTCTTCACATGGCATTTAAAGCACACCCTTAGGATATTACCTGTTTTTTCTTAAACATATTTTGAAAGAATGTTAGGAAATTCAGATTGGTTTCAAATGGAGATGATGAAATCAAACATATCACATCGACACTGTACATGATAGCTACACAGTGGTGTGGTTTCCTGACCAGTAAATGCTTACCAACTGATTGGCAGTGTAACTGTTGTTTTTCGATATTCTGTAGCCAAGATAGTAATCTACTGAACTATGGTATGATTTTGCCATTCCAACTAATACGAGTAATAAAATAGATTGTTTACCAAAAAAAAAACAAAAGCCACAAACAGGCTAGAATGTTGGCTCAAATCTAAGAAGATAAAATTTTATATGAACAATGTATGGTCCTGCAACTAATCCAAAAGAAAAGTGTAAAATACATGTGTGAAGAAAACTCAGAGATCATAGATTAGTGTGAACTCATATGAGTCAAGCAAGGTGTGGCTGCCAACACGTTTGAATCTTAGATTACCTTAAAAGGAGTATGTCCAAAACACAGAAGATTATCACATCCTCTGGGGCCGTATCCCATTCTGTGCTGCTCATTCACTAAGTGTGAAGTTTGGTTTTTTAAAAAGAAGCAGAAGCATGTGCATAGTACAGGCACCATAAGAGTAATAAAGAACAGTGTGGGGAGCTTGGAGATTTTAATGAAATGAAAAGAGGCCTTGGGATAAAGCCATCTTCAAATACTTAAAGGGCTGTCATGGGAATGAAAGATTAGACTTGTTTCAACTGGCTTCACAGGAGAGAACTATAAATAATTGCAGAAGACATGATAAGACAGATCTAGATTCAAAATAAAAATTTTGTAACTATTAAATTGTCCCCGAACTGAGTTATATGAAGCTCCTTGTTGCTGAAGGCAGTCAAGACAGAAGCATCTGGCCATAAAATGGGAATATTATACAGAGATTCAGATTGAAGATTTCATCAAACCTTGAAATTCTCCTTTAGGAGTAAAGACGGGGAGAACTGTGTAAGAAATTGCTGTGGTCTGAACGCGCCCCCTGCCAAAATTCGTATGTTGAGATTCTAATCCCTGAAGGTGATGGTAGTAGGAGGTGGGATCTTTAGGAGGTGCTAACGCCATGGGGGGTGGAGCCCTGGTGAATGGGATTAGGGCTTTATAAGGGAGGGTCCTAAGAAATTCCTATCCCCTTGTGCCAAGTTAGGATACAGCAAGAAGGTGCTGGCCATAAACCAAGCAGAGAGCCAAAATATGAGCATCCTGCCACTTTGATCATGGCCTTCCCAGCCTCCAGAACTGTGAGCAATAAATTTATGTTGTTTCTGAACCACCTGGTCTGTGACTATTAGTTATAGCAGCCCAAGTGGACTAAGACAGAAATGAAGTTCATTTCTTCTGAGCCAGCTTCTCACAGAAGCCCAGCTTCTGGGTTCCCACACCCATCACATCATATGCTTCATACCTAGAATGAGCCTCATCTCAGACCTGAGTTCTACAAGAATGATGTTCACCCTGAAAACACTATTCATGGGAGCGTTCTCACCCGCAATGTTCAACAGTTTTCTCTCCAAGCAACTTTGTCTATTCCATTTGTTTTAACAAGATAGGCTTATGTCTCTCAAAATTTTTCTTCATACTTGCTAATAAGAAATTTACTCCCAGTTTCCTCCCCAGGGACTGTCCAAGTCACCTAAACTCTGAGCAATGATTGTAGTAAAGGAACATCATTACCAGATTTAATAATTGAGGTAGTTCATCCTGATCAGGGTTGTAAGTGCCTATGAGCTATAAGCATAAGCCTCATATCAACGCAACAAAGGAGGTACAACTGTCACCGTCTTATGCAGGAGATAAATTGAACCACAGAGGCCATACAGCTGATAAATAGTTGGGATTGGAATCCAGATTTTTGCTGCAAGACTGGCATAGTTAAATTCACATTTTCAAATTCTCCTTGGGTGATACTCCCAGAGTAAGACACGGGATCTTAATGTAAGAGATTCCTCACAATAGAATCTAAACCCTTATCCACACAACTGATCATTAATTTCCCTTTGTTGCAAAGGGCAACTGATGTCCTTAGTTTATCACATACATGTCATTCTCTAAAAAGTTTACCTACCCACATATCTATAATTTGAGGAATTTGTATCCAGATTAAAAAGTTGGAAAATTAGTGATAAGCTGAATTTTTACCTCCAGTAAGTACTAATAGTTATCATATAAAAGGCATTTCTCCCAATACAATGCTCTGTTTGTTGCAAAGGAAATAGCACAGCAAAATGTGCTTTTGCCAAGGAAAATAATCGGGGTTACTTGACAGGGGTTACCATGAGTCTCAACATCACCGATTAATTAGTGCCACATTGGCTACTTCAGCAGGGAGGACGAGGCTGAGCTTGGCTCCAGAGGTTGGAGAAGTGTGTGGAGAGGTAAGCAGGCGCTGGTCAAAGCTAGGCACAGGATCCCACACGCCCACCCACGGAAGGTAATGCAACTTGTGATTTGGGAGGGAGGAGAAAGAATTATACAATCATTAATATTTTTGCCAAACTGTCATCAAAACAATAAAAGTCACTGAAGTGCAGGATTCTAATGCCAACAGCGTAACTACAGCCAGGGGAGCAAGTGAGTGATGGTCAGAGTTGGAAAGAGAAAGAGGTTGCCTTTCAATCCTGTACAGGATTGAAAAGAGATTGTGAGTTCAATCCATTATACAGGCTGGGGCAAAAAGAAGGTTTACAGTTGTGAGTATGCAAAACTCAGATTTTCTTCTGGTATTATTATTTAATTATTGTAGTGTTTTCCATACAAACTGCTGTAAACCTACTTGGGCCCCTCCCCGTATGCATATTCTTTTATACTTTCCTTCAACTCTAAATAGACCGCCAATGACTAGGGTGTGGCTTAGGGCTTATAGGTTGAATGGTCTAGGGCAGGCTACTGAACAGATAGCCTGGTTGCATCTTTGTAAGAGGCGATAGAGCTATGCTTCAGACACTCTAAAGTAGCAGAATGACTAATAGCTGATTGATCACTATTATGAGTTAGACATGCCCTTAAATACTTTATATGACTTATTTTTTTAATCCTCAAGGTGCTCCTACAAGGTAGAGACTATCACAATACAGTATAGTGCAGGAGGTTTTTAAACTCTAGGATACAACAGAATCATCTAAAGGGCTCGTGGAAATTGATTTGGGGGCGTCTCTTATTCGGTAGGTCCACGGTGCAGCCTAGACGTTTGCTTCCCTTACTGGCTCCTGGGCAATGCTGCAGCTGCGTGAAATGTGTGTAATAATAGTACTTACCTCGTAGGAGTCTGAGGAGGTTCTTTTGACCTAGACCATGAAATTCGTGGCCTATAGCAGGTACTAAGCAAATGTTTACCAAATTACAGATGAGAAAAACTGATGCATTCTAGAGATGAAGTTACCCATTTCACAGTGATGAACTATAAGGTCTGTACTTAAACCTAAATCTATCTTCAAGGTGTTTTTTACTCTAGTAAACTATCTCTCAAATGCTATGTTAAAAATCTTTTATAAATACCTTAACAAAAATATCTGGTATGCTAGGGAGCTTTTAAGAACCCCAATGCCCCGAACACACTCCAGTTCAATGACACCAGTGTCTCTGGGAATGGTATCCAGTCATCAATTGTTGTTTTTTTTCACCGATTTGTTCAAGTACAGTTTTCTGCCTTTTTCCCCCCCACCCCTCCCCACCACCTCCCTGCCTCCCTCCCCCATTTCCACCCCCCCTTGTTATTGTCCATATGCCCTTTATAATTGTTCCTGTAAACCCTTCACCCTTTTACCCCATTATCTCCTCCCCTCTCCCCTCTGGTCACTGTCAGCCTCTTCTCAATTTCAATGTCTTTGGTATACTTTGCTTGCTTGTTTGTTTTGTTGATTAGGTTCCTGTCAATGGTGAGATCATACCTCAGACAAGGGTTTGATCTCCAAAGTATATAAAGAACTCACATGACTCCACTGTAAGAAGACAAGCAACCTAATTAAAAAATGGGCAAAGAACTTGAACAGACCCTTCTCCAAGGAGGATATACAGAGGGTTCAGAGATATATGCAAAGATGTTCAATATCGCTAGCCATCAGAGAGATGCAAATCAAAACCACAATGAGATACCTCCTCACACCAGTCAGAATGGCCATCATAAACAAAGCAACAAACAACAAGTGTTGGAGAGGATGTGAAGAAAAGGGAACCCCAGTGCACTGTTGGTGGGAATGCAGACTGGTGAAGCCACTATGGAAAACAGTATGGAATTTCCTCAGAAAACTAAAAATAGAGCTGCCTTTTGACATGGCAATTCCACTGCTAGGATTACATCAAGAGTTTTAACATCTCCCCCAGGTGATTCCAATGTGAGCGGTTGGTTGTTCTTTGGCTTCGACGCACAACAAGATTCTTTGACCCGATGAGTGTGTTGTGGGTCGAGGGAGGACGTAAAAAGTCTCCAGATGATTCCAATGTGCAATAAGGCTGTGAACTAATGATATTCTAGAGAATACACTTGCTTCTCTCTTCCTATAAAGAGGTTTCAAAATGGTAAAAATACAAGTCCCTGGCTTAAAGCTATTTCAATTTAGTATTAAAACACCAGTGAATTTCAGTTCAATTTTGAATTATTTTAATGGAAGAAATTTGCCTACAAATATATGCACATGAATACAACAAAATCAAATTAGCCCAGACCATCAAAGGCGTATAGAGTATATGCCAATATTACCATTCCAAGTTTTTAATTCAAGAAAATCACTATTTATAAACTTCTCTCTATAACTGTTTATGTTATGCTTCTACCATAACTTATGCCTTCACACTTGTAAATGTTTGATATTTCTAGCTTCCTTCTAGTATGACACTTAGTCTGCTTTTGCCATTAATGTTTGACTTTGTATTATTGTATTATCATAGGCAAGATTATGGCAATAAGCCCTAGATTAACTAGCCTGGGCTATTTATAATCTCTAGATATAGGTTAGTAAACTATTAAAAATTCAGTTTCCTTAAACTGAAAGAAGAGTTACCTGTTATAACCTAAAACCAGTGCTCTTTCCACAGTCCTTATATGACAGAATACTTGGAATTAGAATATCAACTAAAGATAGTTTGTAGACTTATTGCTGTGTAGTCCAGTCTCCCTATTCTCCCCTCCTCCTCTCTCTACATAAAGACAGAGTAATTCATGTCACTACCTTTACAAGTTCTGCATCTAAAATTTTCTTTTAAAAATAGATTTGATTTTATGGATTCAATATAAAAGACTAAAAATACATTGCAAGCCCCCTCACATCTCAAAATAAATAACAAAAAAACAACTCACACATACATGAATACATGTGCACTCACACACATGTACGTACACAGTTGTACTCAAAAGAAGAAATCTATAAAATAGATAAAAATATATATTAATTTGGGTGATTCAACTATTGTTAAGAGAAATAAAGTTGATCTGCATATATTGATTTGGAATAAAGTCCAAAAGGTAAAAAGTGTAAAAGACAAATTGATGGAAAACTATAGTATGAAAATATGTGTTCCCATAAAAAGGCAACCTCTGCTTATATCCATTTGTAAAACCATTCATGGATTTATAAAATACTCCAAGGGATATACAACAAATTATTAGTGCTGGCTAGCTGGGTTTGTTCAGGAATGGCAATGCAGAATTTAAAAAGAGAAGTCTTTTTAATTTATATACCTCTGAGTCATTTGAATTTGCCAAACAGCAGCATATGGTACAATATTTTAAATAATGATAAAGACTATTTTTTAATTGAGGATACAGCTAATTTAATTTTCTTAACCTATGGAATATGAAGGCCCTTGTCAGAGGCTTAGGGACATTACCCCATTCACTCCACACTGATGATAACTCAAGACCAGATAAGGGGGCTTAAACCAGCCAGTGACAAGAAGAAAAAAGCCTAAGAAAAATTTGTTTAGTGCTTAGAGCACTGTAGATATTCTCAAGCCAGGTGCGCTCCCCTCGCAAATCTTACCTCCACAGTCAAGCAGAGAAAGGAGTCAAATGGAGCTGCTCCCGTGCAAGCCCAAAGCTTCCCACCTTGTTGGATACAGCAGAAGATCCATCCTTAGGCAAGAGTTGAACTCAGTCCATCCCCTGGTGGAACAGGATGGGTACCCAGAAGGTGATGGGATCCTGTATTCTCTCTTGAGATCCTCAGTCACCACACACAGGATTTCTAGCATCCCTTCCTCTTTATCACAGCTCACACTTCACATGTATCAACATAACATTTTCTCAGGGTCTCAGCAACTGCCACTCTTACATCAGCAAAACTCACATTTGGTCTTAATACACCTGGAATAATGACAACTTGCATTGTCTTGGCTTAAACTCTTTGATACGTAGAGATTGACAAACCACGTTGGGATGTTAGATCTCAGGCAAATCTGCTTTCATTGCTCAGGCCATCCAGTCTCACGCCATGGGGTGGTAAAGAGCTGAAATGCATTTACCACCCTGTGTGCCAAATCTGTACTTTATCTCATATACACAGCCAGCAAGAGGAACTTTCTGAATATAAAACCAAGAAATATTTGCCTCTCTGGCTTTACAACGTCAAATTAAACAAGATAGTTTATCCCCCCCCAAAAAAAGATAATGCCAAATTATCATAACATAAGCACTTGTATTCAATCCTAAAATAAATAGCAAGCAAACTACAAGAGAATAAAGGGAGCGGGATTGAAGAAGACGGTAGGGAGGAGCGGGGGAATTACAGCTCAACATTCCATTCTTTTTATATGCCGCTTGACACTTTTACTTGAGGTGAGCATATTTTTGACATGCTCAATCCTTCTTCCTAGATTTCCTACCCTGAGAACATTGATAGGATAAGACAATTATTTAGTAACAATAAATTATTTCCTTTAAGATGCTTGTTTCTGGACACCACCAACAGAAATGGGAAACAGCTTTGGTGTACTTGCCAGGTGGTGCAATTGAAATACTGTATTGCATATGCAATTTCTGATCTTTGCACTTACTCGTCAAAGCAAAAAAAAAAATGAAACAAAATATTTGAAATGACACTGCAAAGCCCATTTTCAATCAGGGACTATCCCCAAATGGAAACAAGCTGGCTGTACCACTTAACTACAATTTCATTCCTGATTTACATTGAGCCTCCCTTAAAGTTTGGAATCTTTTATGGCACAAGTTTGGAAAGAGGGTAGAGAGAAGCGGATGGTTCAATAAACAGTTAGAAGTGTCTAATCCTCAAAAAATTAGCTTCTTTCTGTCAGATGCCATCTTCTTGAGTCTCCAAGGAGACAATTCTAGCTAAATAAATCTCAAGACCTTGCTTCATTATAAAATGTCACCCATGTGCCCAAGGAACGATGCTGTCATAGTGGAGAACCTTGAAAGCTTTGGAAGGAAATACAAGTTTCCACAAAAGATGTGAAAACAAACTTCCAGCTAATAATTTCGGGGATAGACGCTGCAGACTGCCCCTGATCTCTTTTTTCCAAGTGTGGGGAGCCAGTACCAATATCAACATTGCTGGGGGGGGTTGTTAAATTCATAAATTCTTATCAATTTAATCTTATTAGGTTGAGACATTGTTCCCTTGAGCTTCTCAGTGGGGCCAACCCTCAGGGAGCAATGCCCTATAAAGACCCGAAGCCTAGTTGGCTCTGCAGCAAGCTATCAGGTTTATACTCTAGGATTCACTGTCCCTTGATTTTGTATGTGTAGGAGAGGTGACACATCATTTAAAGAGAAAAAGCTCCCAATGTAGAAAGCCAAAATTTAGGATATGCACACTGAGAAATGTTCATCTTACTGACATGAACTTTAAGTAAAACCAGAAAAATATTGAAATGTAGTGGAAAAATACAAAATAGGAACTTAAATAGAAATTAGTAAAATGCCAATCCGAGCATATATTGCATTTACCAAATGGGCTTTAAAATAACTTGAGTAGGTGATGGAATAGTTAACTTTTTATGTGATGTCTGACATAAAGAAGGTTTTTCATAAATGGCAATAATTATTATTGTTATTATGATCATTAAAATATAAAATCTGAACATTTTCTCTGCATCTAACTTTTCCTTTAAGAAAAGCATAAACTCTTTGCTTTTGTAAAGTAATGCCAAAATTAGCTGCCAGTTATATAGATTCAAAACTGAGTTTTAAGTCCCAGTCTATATTGAAATGCATATAAATTGCTACTTTCATAGATTTCATAAATGTGATTTTCATGATGCAGATTGCTTAGGATTCATTGTGTCTATTCTACCATACCTCATCACTGTTCTTTATCATTACTTCCATGAAAACTTTCCAGTAGGGCATCTTAACACGATATTGTTTGCCCTTCTCTTGGCACCCATATATTATATATAAATTAAATCATCCCTGCGTTATTTTCTCTTGAGGATGGGACCATTGTAATAGTACTACTTGCCTTTATTCCCAATTATAAACTCAAATTTGCAATAGTTATTTAGAAGATGTTATGGGTTGAATTGTGTCCCTCTCACCCCACCGCCATCAAAAAAAAAAAAAAAAAAAAAAAGATGTAGTCCTTACCCCCAGTCACCATGAATGTGACCTTATTTGAAAATGGGTCTTTGTAAATGATCAAGTTAAGATGAGGTCATTAGGGCAAATTCTAATTCGCTACGACTGATGTCATTATAAAAAGGAGAAATGTGGGCACAGAGACAGACAGGCATACAAGGAAAATGCCTTGTGAAGATGATCAGAGAGATCTTTGGCATCTACGGGCAAATAAATGCCAAAGATTGTCAGCAACCCACCAGAAGTGAGGCTGGAGGCATGAAACAGACTCTCTCGTAGCCCTAAGAAGACATCGACCTTGATCTTCCACTTCCAACTTCCACAACTATGAGACAATAAATTTCTCCTGTGAAAGCCACCCCGTCCATGGGGCCTAGTTACGGCAGCACTGGCACACTTGTGCAAGCAGTGACCACCTGTGCACGTCTTAGTGTGTTCATGTTCATTTTTCTTGTATCATCCTCAAAACCTGAAAAAAAATCTAATAGAGAACTTGCATATCTCTGAAAATATGTCCATAGGCCACAAGGATCTACAGTTTCCAGTCTGAGAAACAATGTAAAACAGAACTTAATAATATTAATACCACATGTGACATACGCACCTCCCCATCTCACTGGCAACCTAATCCAAAGGCCAAAAGACTCGCGGTAGACGCTCTTTGGCATTATGCCAAATCCATGCGCAAACTATTCAAAAGGGCAAAGTTCAGAGGGAAAAAATCTAATGATGTGCTTTCTCAAAGCCGTCACATCCGTTACAGGGCAGCCCTTCCCCATGGTCCGGCAAGACCACACACTGGTTGCCACTCGCCAGTAGAGCAACGACTGTACCATTGGAGGCTGACTTTAGTTTTAGTCTTAATGAAAGAAAATATTTTTAAAAACCACCAGAAGATTTAAGAAGAAAATCTGATACCCATCAGTTTGTTTCCTGCATTTAGCAGAAACCTGCTTATTTGTTTAGTTATGGGCAGGAGATATTACTTCCCTGAATTTTTTTTTTTTTTAATATTCTAAATGCTTGGGTCTGAAGCCTTCAGGCTCTACTGCATTCTGTTTGGCCTATATTTAGAACAAAGCAAACACATGTGATTCTTTAGAGCTAAGCACTTCTGCCAGTGGGCCCTGGAAAATTGCTAACCCCAAAATAAAACAATACCGCTTTCTTTAAATACTTCTGCTTACACTTACTGTGAGGAGATATTGACAGCAAGCGTCAGTTTGAGTGACTGAAAATAAACAGAACTGAAGAAAACAGGGACTTTTGGTATTAAAGCCAGATTTATTGAGAGGAAATATGTGACAAGTATCATTATTTTCTCAAATAGCAATCCCAGGATATCTCACCCATGAAGAAAAGTTATTATGTCATTTTCATGACTTCCAAAGGCTTATTAACACTCTCCCTGATCTGATTGTACTGCCATTGATTATACATTGAGGCCAAGATGGAAGGGCGAGGGAGATAGCTTGAATTACCCAGAGAAACAACCTACAATGACAGGAAAAGACACCATAAGTTGGACTGACCCTGTGTCTGTGAAGCTCTGACTGTATCCTAGACACGTAGCAACATCTGCAAATGCTGGACATACCCACAATGGGGCACACTGTACGAGAACAGCAGGAAATCCCGCTGAGCCTCCTTCATGTTTTCCCTACAACCCTGGACCTACCCCAAGTTCAAAGTTCAGAATGTGGGCAAGGAGTGAGATGCGCGTTCTCACTCTGATCCCATCCTTGCTTGAGCTTTATAAACTCACAAGCCTGCTAAGCTTCAGTTTCCCCATCTGTTAAATAATTGCACTGGATCAAGGATGAAAGTTCATTCTAGTGTTACAATTTAGGGGGGAAATCCAATTACTCAATTCATGGTCGCTAATTAAATTTGCCGTGACACTCTGTTAAGTGTCTTTCAAAGTTCAAGTCCAACCGTCATTTTTATTTAATTAACACTTTCATACATAAAATCATGTAATTCATAACTATTTTCTCAAGACACCAAATAAAATGAAAGCTTCCACATACCCTCATGATAATTACAAAAGTTTTATCCACTTAAAGTCTGCTTTAAAATATAAGTTAATAGATGTTAATAAGTTAATAAAATAAAAGTTAATATAAAAAGAAATGTTAATAGTGGTTATCCGGGGTAGGAAGATTACAGGTAACTTTTGTGTCCTTCACCGTACATATTTAAGTTTTCTAAAATTTTCACAGTGAACATGTAGTACATTTATAATCAAGAAAATAAGTAGTGTGTTTTAAAAGTCTGTTTTAAATAGTGCCACAAATCATGCTATTTATTCCACAAATCATGGAATCACTCAAATTCTCCTTAGAAGAGTTGGTATTTTGTATTTCCTTTGTCTGTAACACTATTACTATTAATACTACTATAAAAGTATGATGTGCACTTATCTTTTTATATTCAATATATTTATTCCTTAACTTTATTAAGATATATTGTATATAGCAAAAAATTCATCCATTTTTTGAAAGATTTTATTTATTTATTGTTAGAGAGAGGGGAAAGGAGGGAGAAAAAAGGGAGAGAAACATCAATGTGCGGTTGCCTCTTGCTCATCTCCTACTGGGGACCTGGCCCACAACCCAGGCATGTGCCCTGACTGGGAATTGAACCAGTGACCCTTTGGTTCTCAGACTGGCACTCAATCCACTGAGCCACACCAGCCAGGACAAAATTTACCCATGTGAAGTATACAGTTCAATGATTTTTACTGAGTGGTGCAACCTTCACCGTAAGTCAGTTGTAGAACATGTTATTTCCCCCATCAGAGCCTTCATGCCCATTTATAGTTACTCCCTGTTCCCACCCCTGCCTCATTTAACCACCAATTTACTTGTCATTCCTACAATTTCACCTTTTCTGGACATTTCACATAAATGGAATCATATAATACAAGGATTGTGCCTGACTTCTTTCATTTCACATAATGTTTTTGAGGTTCATCTTTAATGTAGTACATGACAATCCCATTTTTAATTGTCAAATAATATTCCATTGTATATTTAGTTTGTTCACTTACCCTCATATTATTATTATAATGTATTTGTTTTTAATACTTATTTTTAATAATGTTTTTATTTCTACTTCACTGATTTCCCTCTCTCTCTCAGTCTTCATTATTTATCAAGTTTATCCATCCTAGAATACAGTGTCAAGTAAGTTGATTTTCCAGAGCTTTAGGAGAGGAACTGAGACCTGCCAATAGCTAGAACCACATGAACGCCACATGAACGCCTTTCCAGCCACATGAACGCGAACCATCTCAGAGGTACATCTTCCAGCCTGAAGGTTTCCAGGTGACAACTTGACAGCAATGTCACGAGAGGCCTTGAGCCAGAGCCACCAAGCGCAGCCACCCTTAAATTCCTGACCCACAGAAAACGTGAGATAATACATGTGTGTTGTTATTTTAAGCCATTTAAGTTTGGGGTGTGTTGTTATGCAGTAATAGATAACAAAAGTAGATACCAGATGGTCTTCTGTTCTCTAGAAATTAAGCAAAAATGGCTTGCTTAAATCTTCCTACGTCCTCCTCATCTACTATTAGCAACTTTATGCGTGCATTTCTTTCATTTTTCACTGTCATTGTAACAGGTTTGAGGAAAGAGACAGGAATATTTGCATGGAGTCCACCATCTTGTATCAGAACTCAGACGATTTTACACATTTTTCTAAATGAAACCTGGAAATAAACTGCTGGGAGGGCTGAGAAGCACCGTTGTCCCCACACCATAGTTCACGGTCACGGTCTTTCCTTCTGTACTTGCTGACAACCTCATTTCTTGACATAATAAGAAAGTGTTATTAAAATCCCTAAAGACCTAGCTGGTGTGGCTCAGTGGATTGAGCGCAGGCCTGTGAACCAAAAGGTCGCCGGTTTGGTTCCCAGTCAGGGCACATGCCTGGGTTGCAGGCCAGGTCCTTAGTAGGGGATGGCCAGAGGCAGCCACATATTGATGTTTCTCTCCCTCTCTTTCTCCTTCCCTTCACCGCTCTTTAAAAATAAATAAATAAAATCTTTTTTAAAAATCCCTGAGGAATTTGGAATAAAACAATTATATGTACATGAAAGTCACTTGGGGAAATTATCTAAAATGCAGATTTCTGGTCCTACTCACAAGGATTCTTGAAGGGGGCATTTTGTGTGCACTGTTTTGAAGGAACACTGCAGACAATGGCAGACAACAATGGAATACATAGAATAAACCACAGGTGGCAAACACAAGGCCCACGGGCTGAATCTGGCCCTCCACCTTCTGTTATCTGGCCTGGCACTTTGTTTCTACCTGGAGGCAGCACTGAGCTCTTGCTTTACTGTTAAAGAGTAGTTACATTGATACAGTCCTAAAATTACACGCTGCCCTTTGAAGGTAACCTCGAGGCTAATATGGACCCCACTGAAAATGAGTTTGACACTCCTGTCTACAGTCCATAAATTGATCAAAACAACTGCAGAACTTTAATAAATTAAGAAGATGCCATCTTCAATTATTAGGGCAAAAATGAACTGTAAAATATTTTTAAATTAAACTCATTGGGGTGATATTGGCTAATAAAATTATATAGGTTTCACGAACTTTTGATAAAGGTGCTGAGATAACTGGTTTGACGTTTGAAAAAAGATAAAATTAAATCTCTACCACACACCACACATAAAATAAACTGCCGTTAAACAAAGGATCTAATATTTAAAAAAATCATAAAAGTTTTAAGAAATAAACACAGGTAAATTCTAAAACCTGCCTAGAGAGAAAAGTTTTCTGATCATGACTGAAATCCAGATGCAGCAGAAAATACCCTCAGATGATTCTACTGCAAATCGTCCCCAGATGTGATGCAGAGAGACATCGCAGATACATGAGGCCGAGAAAGTACATATTTGTGTATCGTGTCTATTAGCATTACATGAAAAATTCATTGAGTTTTTTTTTAAAGATTTTATTTATTTATTTTCAGAGAGAGGAGAAGGGAGGGAGAAAGAACAATGCATGGCCGCCTCCCACATGGCCCTCACCGGGGACCTGGCCCGCAACTAAGCATGTGCCCCGACTGGGAATCGAACCGGGACCCCCTGGTTCCCAGCCCGCGCTCAATCCACTGAGCTACACCAGCCGGGCAAATTCATTGAGTTTTTAAAAAAAAATTTATTGTTATCCTACTACAGTTGTCCCATTTTTCCCCCTTGCCCTCCTCTGCCCAGCCCCCCCCCCCACAGCCAATCCCTGCACTGTTGTCCGTGTCCATGGGTCATTCATACGTGTTCTCCGACTAGTACCTTCCCCTTCTTTCCACCATTATCCTCCTCCCCCTCCCCTCTGGTCACTGTGAGTGTGTTCCATGATTCCATGCCTCCGGTTCTATTTTGCTTGCTAGTTTATTTGTGTTCAATAAGTTCCTCTCATAGGTGAGATCATACAGTATTTGTACATTATAGGCAGGGCTTGAGCAACATTTGCCAAGGTCAGGGTTGTGGCCCTCTGCCCCTTTGAGTGTTTCCACTGTTTCTGTGAAATTGTCTCCTCCCCACACCATAAATGGCTTGCTCTATAGTAAAGAGGAGCTCCTGAGTCCTGCCTCACAGATGAGACGGGTTAAAATTTCTTACCTCCTCTAAGAAAATGTCAGACTCCAACAAAACATAAAAACTTATCACTCGAATTCATAAACCAGGCCAGAAAAAAAACTCCTCCTCCAACTCCAGTCAATACTTATTAGTTAAAGAATGTAGGATGGCCTTTTAGCTGAGTATTATTTTCAAAGCAGTGACTTGTATAGCTTTACATTAAGAATTTAATTACAGTTTACATATGTACTTGTAAGATTTGCCAGATTTCACTTGGCAAACCAGCAACTTTAGCACTTAACCTTATAGAAAAGGAAATGTACTTAGAAGTGACTAGGATTCCAAAACATTCCTTAGAATCAGGGAACTGAATCCAACATTTATTTGTATATGTTCTTTACATAACAATACTTTGGTAGCTTCTAGAAGTTTCTCTATTTAGGGCTTTTCTAATGTGAATCTCTAGAGAAATCCCTTGTCCTGTGGAATAAAACTAATGGTATTTGCCATTGTCCCAGTGGTCCTTGTGACAGGAGAAAGCCCCTCAGAAGCACCAGGGACTATAAGACAAGAAAGGTATGTGCGGTGTGAGGTAAAGGTACAACTCCATTTTCTTTTCGTTATGGGTAACCAATTGCCGCAGCATCATGCAGTGAACAATTGATCCTTTTCCCGCTTACCTCCATTGCCATCTCCGTTATTATAGGATTTTATACGAATAGTTCCCCATTCTCTTCACATTTTCCTCCTTGTTTATCTTTGTGCCATACCACTCTGTTTAAATTATGTGGTTCTATAATAAATCTTGATATATTAAAAGGCCATTCCCCGTCTCACCCACATGCACCTCATTTACATTCTTTGGGAGTCTCTTGGCTATTCTTAGCCCTTCTCTCTTCCATGTCAAGTTCAGAAACAGCTTGTAAAATTCCAAAAAACACTTTTTTGTGTTTTCACTGAAAGTGTACAGGATCTGCAGATAATTTGGAGGACACTTGACATCTTAAAAATATTAAATATTCTCTTCCGAGAACATGGTATTTCTCTACTTATTTTGTTCTTCTTTAACATTTTTCAATAAAATTTTATAATATTCTAGAAAAAGCCCTACATTAAATTTTGTAGATATTATAGTTAGATGATAGAAGTAGGTAGATAATAGATAGGTGATAGATAAAATTACTATGATACAAGTTACCTTTTGAATTTTACTTTCTATTTCCTTCAAATAGGTAGAAACGCAAATTATTTTCATGTATTAATTTGATATCTAATATATTTGTTAAGCTCTTATTCATTTCAATCATTTTCCTACTGTTTCTGTTGGATTTTCTTGTAGACAATAGCATCTATGGATAATGATATATTTACCTCTTTCTTTCCAAATTTATACCATTTATTTAATTTTCTTCTGTTACTATGCTTGCCTAGCTGATTTTGCTTAGTATTTGCCTGTCAATTTTTTTTTCTTCCAAATGCCTTTACATTGTATGTCATATGTACACAATGTATTGCTAGATTTGTTTCTTTATATATAGTCTATTTTTTAAATGGCTACTGATCTATCTGGATTCATTACTATCTTATTTTGTGCTTCATGTTTTCTTTTTCTTCTATTTTCTCAACTTCTTTACTATTAATTTTTCCCCATTCTTTTCCTTACTTTCACTCTTCCTTTTTCTCTTCCTTACTTACTTTTTCTCTTCCTTAGTGGTTTCTCTTCTTTTTTCTCTTACTTTTTCTCTTCCTTAGTGGTTTCTCTAAAAAGCATGAAAAGCATGAATAAGGAAATTTAACTCAACATAATGCAAAGTTAAATCAGTATAAAAACAAGGCCTTAGAGCTGATCATTGCTCCTTTAGTTATGTTTTTTATCCAATATTTTAGATTTGTCTTACTTTGTAACCTATAAATTAGGTATTATTTCTGTTTTATATAATAAATGTTCATTTAGATAAAAATGCATACTATATATTCAGTTTACAATTCCTTGAAGCTCAGGAGCTTTCATTTAAGATCATTTTTTTTCTTTATCTTAAAATACAAGTCTTAGAAATTCTGGGGGTGAGAATCTGTAAGTTGACATATTTTTTTTGTGTTTACTTTTTCTTTGTCCTTGAGAACTTTGTAAGATGACATTTTTAAGTTAACAGTAGTTTTCTCCTAGAAAGTTGAAGACATTGTTCAATTGCCTTCTGTTTTATCAAATCACTGTCAAGAAGTCAGTTTTTAATCTTATTTTTGCCATTTCTAAGCAATTTCGCTTTTCCCTCTGGCTTATTTTAGAATAATGTTTGTGCCTTTGGTCTTACAGTTTTATAATGACTTGTCTAAGTATACCTGGCTTTTTATTTATCCAGATTGAGACTCATTAGGCTTCCTGAAACTGAAGATTCATGCTTTACATAAATCCTGGAAAATATTTAGCCATTATCTCTTTAAATTTGCCTTTCCTCCACTCTTTGTATTGTTCTCCTCTAGAATTCCATTTATAAATATGTTAGGTATTCTCTTCCTTTTTTCCTTTTCCCTAATCTTTGATGTATATATAAAAAATATTTTTTCTTTATATTATATGTGACATATGTAAATTTTGCGTGTATGCATGTAATTTACCCATTTTTATATTCTAATTTATTACTTTTCAACAACAATGCATAATTTGTTATTTAACAATCAACTGAGTTTTTGTTTTTAATGATTATATTTTTCACTTGAGTTTAGTTAAAAAAATGTGCCTGGTTATTTTGATAGTCTCTTGCTCTTATCTTTAATTATATCTATAACACTCTCTCTTATTTATTTAAACATTGTCTTGGTCTATTCAGACTACTCTTAACAAAAATTCCAACTGGGTAAGTAAAAAAACAAATATTTATTTTTTTATAGTTATAGAGGCTGTGAAAGATCAAGATCAAGGCACTGGCAGATTCAGTTTCGGATAGATGTCTGTCTTTTCACTGTAACCTCACATAGAACAAAAGGCAAACTATCTCTCTGGGGTCTCTTTTACAAGGGTACTAATCCCACTCATAAGGGTTCTTCCTTCATGACCTATTCACTTCCCAATGGTCACATATCCTAATATCATTACTTTGGGCTTGGGTTTCAACATATGAATTTAGGAAACACACAAACACTCAGAGCATAGCAAACATATTAAGTACTTATGTTATACTCTAACATATATTTGATGAGTGCCATGTTTCCAGTATTTAAACATCTGATTGTGTAGTTTCTCCTTTGAGTTTCCTGATGGTAGGTTTCTCTCATGTGTTTCCTAATTTTTTATGCAAAATTCAGGCTTGTGGGAACTTCATATTAAGAAATATTTACCTGGTAGACCTGGTAAAATGATTTTCTTACAGGAAACATTTGATTTTGCTCTTACCAGATACTTGGGAGCAATGTCAATTTGACTGCACTGTAAATTTTAAGGGTTTTTTTTATATTTGAGTAATAGCTGAGAATTTTCCAACACTAACATAAGACACCAATAGATCCAAGAATCTCAAAGAATGTCAGACAAGAAAAACAGCACTATGCAAACACAGAGAGAGAGACACACAGACACAGGCAAAGCTAGGAAAACTCATATTCAAACTTCTAAAAACCAAATATAAATAGAAAATCTCGAGGACATCCAGAGGAAAAAAGATACCTGATCTACAGAGTAATAGGGGTAAGATTTCTCATCAGAAACCATGCAAACAAGAAGACAATGGAGTGGCATCTCTAAAGAACTGAAAGTAAAAAACCTGTCAGGCCAGAATTCTATACCTAGCAAAAATGTCTTTCTACAAACTAAACGAGAAAAAAGCTTCCTCAGAAAAACAAAAACTAAGGGAATTCATTGCTATCAGACCTACTGCACCAAAGTTATTACAGGACATTTTTTAGGCTGAGGGAATGTGACATCACTCAAAAGTCTGATCTAAACAAAGAAAGGAAAAGCACGGAAATGGAATAAATTAAGGTAAAATCATATTTTTCTAATTTTTAATTACAACCAGAGAAAAATAATTAATGCAAAAATAGTAACAATGTGGTATGCATTTATCACATATGTAAAAGTAAAATATATGATAATAACAATATGAAGAATGGGAGGAAGGAATTGGAAATATACTGTTTTTAGGTCCTCTTACTACTGTGAAGTAGCATAATATTATTTGAAAATAGACTCAAATTAATTTAAAATATATGTCATAAATTCTATGGCAGTCACTAAAAATGTAACAGGAGTTATAAATAATAATTCAATAGGTGAGACAAAATAGGATCATAAAAAATACTGAATTAGTCCAAGAGAAAGAAAAAAACAATTAAAAAACAGCAAGGTAGTAGATTTTAATACAATCATTATGATAATCATTTTAAATATGGATGATCTAAACTCTCAGTTAAAAAACAGAAATTCTCAGAATGGGGGGGAAAGCAAGATCCAACTATTTACTACTTAAAATAATAAATGGGCCCATTCTCCTCTCTAGCCCATTTCTTTATAAGATCTACCCCTCTAAAGATTTAAAAAGACAAAAATCAGATGGTTTTGTACAAGAAATTGATCCAAGCCTTTGGTATTTCTTCATAGCTTCTGTAGTTCTCCATGTTCTGCCCAGTTCTGAAGACAGCAAGACAACAGAGATTCCCTAGGAAGATCTTGTTAAAAATGTAAGAAATTACTTTTATTCACATACCTTCTCACTTTTTCATTAGCTTACAACTCAGTAGGATATTACTAGGAATTTCTTTACAACAGAATTTATGTCAAGGTTTATAAGGAATTTACACAAGACTTCAAAAAAACACTGCTTAAACTCCTAAACCCTAGGAATAGTCTATAAACAGCTAACACAAGAGAAGGAAATTAACAAAGACTCACAAACTCACAGAGAATTAAAGAATTATCCATTCAGTTGACTATAATCACATAATGCCATTCTGAATGAAGAAGATGGGATCCACATTTCTTTGTCAGAAACAATAACTAGAGGTAGAAAACCTAAAAACCTCAGTATGGGGCTTGAGTTAAGGGGAATTATGGTATAAAAATTATTAAGCTCAAACTAAAAGTAACATCAAATGTTTCATCCAACTTCAAAATACATGTACGTGTGTGCGTGTGTGTGTGCAAAAGTAGGGGAATGGGGACCAAGACTGTGAAGCCGCAAGCTGAGAGAAGGGACCAAATTGTTTTCAGCAAGAAAACAATTAGAAAAAAGAATAGCAAAGATTTATGATGCTTATTATTCAATTATTAGAGACTTATTTAAGGGAAGAAAGTGTCTGGAAAGAATGACTGCTGAGTGATGCCCAGATGCCCCTTGTATCATTATAATATCCATCATTCTTTATGCTAATACTTGTTTGAATAATTGCCCATCTCTGTACTAGACTGTGAGATGTATTTGAGAACAGTTCATATCTTTCATATGCCCCCAGGTTATTCATTCCCTGGCTTTCTTAAATAAATGAGAACACTTATAGGGCAGGAAAGACATGCCACCTATGTTCTGCTCCCTCATTATTACACTCAAGTCATTCCAAAATAGTTGAGTCAGAAAAACCATTAAGGTCATCTACGCAAAATTGGTTTGAGGCCTTCATTGCTTCAACTGACCCTCACAAATACACCCAGCCTTGAGTTCTGTATCTGCTCGCCATGCCTGAAATTCCTTTAACAAAGAAAAAGAAATAAAAAATGAAAAATTCAAGGACTGATGGAGAATAACTTGATATATAATTTTCCAATCAACCAGTGAGAATAAAGAACATCTCTCTGCATTGGTCATGTTTCCTCTACAATTATGCTGTAAAATAATAACTCAAAAAGCTCAGTGGCTTATAAAAACCATCTTTTTGTTTCATTCTCATGTCTTTAGCATGGCTGATATTGCTCTGATTTCATCTTCAATTGTCAGCATTTAGCTTATGCTGCCAGTTGGGTTTAAGTCTCCATGCCATGGTTAAGCAGTGGCTATATAGGACTGATTCTCTTCAAGGATGATGCCAGAAATACAAGAGATAAAGCCAAATAATGGAAACACATTCATACACTCCTCTCACATTACATTGGCTCCATTCCTTTAACAGAACCAAGTCACAGAGCCAAGTCCTATAACAATTGGGTAGAGAAATATGCTCCACCTACTTTAGGGAGAAATACTACAGTGCCCCACTTCAAAGGGCTAGAGCATATAATTCTACAATAGAAAAGTAATAGAGAACTGGTAGCAATTATTCAATGTAGCACTTGGAATTTACATGTTTTAGTAAGAAGGGAAAGAGGGGGAAAAAGAGGGAGCTGTATGTCTAAATATGATCACACCCAAGCAGTGCAAATCTTCAGATTTTGAACAAGTGGTTCACAGATACCATAGTTTAGCCTAAGCTAGACTTCACTTCCCCAGGGACAAATACAAACTGTATATTCCAAATTCCCTTTTTCCACTTGCTTAGACACAGCAAGCTTTTGGACATATCAAGGGTGCCCTTTGCTTGAACACTCCTACCTTTATTCTTTTATTAGTCAATCACAATTCATAGCTCAGGTTCAGCTGAAATGTCGCTTTTTCAGAAAGCCTTTTCTCACTACCTCCCCACCCTCTCCTACCTAAATCAGATACTGTTACAGTCTTTTTCGGAAACTTTACCCTGCTTTATAGTGCCCATCTCAATTTTTTAAATTTGTGTTTGTTTTCATTACATCATCCATTGCAAGCCACATGAGGGCAGGACCGTGACTGTGTTTCCACCACTGTGGCTAACACCCTAGAAGGGAATAAGTGATAAATAAATATTTGTTGGCTGGAAGAGTGGGTAATTGCTTCCCAAATGGCAATTTTGTCAATAAAGACAATTCAGATTTCATCCCATGGGCTAGCTAAAGCAAACATATTCCCTGAACTGATCAGCCACATATCGTCAAAGTGCTGACTTAAGGAAGCTTTAGTGTCGTATCATTCAGTGTTTTAATGTTCTGTTGTTCTGGCAGCCACTAGTCGTGGAAGACTGTGTGAATTCAAGTTTAAATTAATTTATATAATTAAAATCTGAAACTCAGTTCCTCAGGAAGAGTAGCCACATTTCAAGTGCTCAAAAGCGTACATGGGTAAATACCCAGAGATGGGCCTGCTGGCTCACACAGTAATTCCATTTTTAATTTTTTGAGTAACCTCCATGCTGTTTTCTATAGCAGGCACATTATTCCCATCAATACAAGAGTTCCAACTTCTCCACATCCT
The DNA here is from genome assembly GCA_004026765.1 of Micronycteris hirsuta. Classification (NCBI taxonomy): domain Eukaryota; kingdom Metazoa; phylum Chordata; class Mammalia; order Chiroptera; family Phyllostomidae; genus Micronycteris; species Micronycteris hirsuta. The sequence goes on from PVJI01005452.1 coordinate 94,450, forward strand.
CACCAATACTTTTTATTTTTATAACTGCCATCCTAACAGGTATGTGTTGGTATCTTATTGTGGTTTTGATTAGCATTTTCCTAATGATTAGTGATATTGAATACCTTTTCATGTTCCTATATGTCATTTGTATGTCTTCTTTGTAGAAATGTCCACTCAAGTCTTTTACCTATTCTTAAACTGGGTTATTAGTTTCTCACTCTTGAGTTGTAGAAGTTTAATAAATAAATATATTTATTTTGGAAATAAACCCCTTATCCGATATATGGTTTGCAAATATTTCTGTCATCCCATAGGCTATCTTGTCACTCTACAAAATTTTTTTTGGCTATGCAGAAGCTTTTTAGTTTGGTGTAGTTCCATTTCTCTATTTGGTTTTATTGCTTGTGATATTATATCCATAATACTAGCACTCATATATTCCTTGCAGCATTATTCAAAATAGCCAAAATATGGAAACAAACTTAATATCCATCCACTTGTGAATGGATAATGAAAATATATACACACAATGGACTATTATTCATCCTAAAAGACGAAAACTCAACAAAGATGGATGACCTTGAGGACATTACGGTAAGTGAAATAAGCCAGTTCCAGAAGGACAAGTAGTGCATGGTTTCACTTATATGAGGCACCTAGTCAAACTCAGAATCAGAGAATGGAATGGTAGTGGCAGGGGCTGGAAAAGTGGGAAGTGGGTTTTGCTAATCTGCAGGCTTACAGTTCCAGTTATGAGAGATGAGTAAGTCCTAGAGATCCGAGTACAACATCACGCCTATGGTTAACACTGTATTGCACACTTGAACATTTAAGAGGGCAGATCTTGTGTTAAGTGTTCTTACCAATAAAATGAAATTTAAAAAAATTCAAAGTCACATGATGCCCTGGCTGGTGACTCAGTGGATTGAGTGCAAGCCTGTGAACCAAAAGGTTGCCAGTTCAATTCCCAGTCAGGGCACATGCCTGGGTTGCCGCCCAGGTTCCCAGTAGGGGGTGCATGAGAGGCAACCACACATTGATGTTTCTCTCTCTCTCTTTCTCCCTCTGTCCCCTCTTTAAAAATAAATACATAAATAAATGAATGAATGAATAAATAAATATCATCCCGACCAGGTTTGCAAACTCCACAGAGTTACCTGTGATTCTCTCTTTTTTTGCCCATTGCATCCTGGCAACACTCAGACCTGTCCACTGCCATTGTCTCCTTAATTTCTCTGTGTGTCTCTTTTCTTCTGTATGTGCTGGGCTGCATGAGTTCAGGCTCGTAAGCTCTTGTTTGGATGATTTGCACTTGATCTTGCTTCCAGACACTCCCCTGTTACTTCATTCTGTAATCAGTTACTAATCAAGTATAACCTTATTTTTGTCACTTTTCTACTCAAGAAACTTCCAAAAACTTAAGACTCTTGACAGTCTATGTTCAACTTACCTTCCTAATGATAGGCACCACCATGACCAGCTGCTGCAGACAGATTCGTCCACTCACCTCCCGAGCACCCGGAGCTCTTTCTGCCTCAGCACATTTATTGCCACCTGTTCTGCCACTAACTTCCTTTTCTTCCTTCACGACATCCTCAACTATCTCTAACTCCCGTTGCTTCCTCTTTTGCATAACTTGCAGAAATGTTCTCATTTATATTTGCTATTTTGGCTCTGCATCATATACCGCCTGTGTCATCACTTATACTACATTATCATCATAAATTCTTATTTGGCTTAAGTAGCAGCATGTTGATATATCTTTTTCTCTCTCATAAAGTAATTTGTTGAGATCATGGATTTTGAATTATTGCTTTAATCGCTCACAAAAATTAAGAAAACAGAAAG